>WWET01002930.1:112918-132527 GCA_011038615.1 Limnodynastes dumerilii | reverse complement strand
CGGGCACCCACGCTAAATCAGCCGACCGTCTGCCTATGGCAGCGGCGGCTGTAACAGCTGCTAGCCTATCAGAGGCTAGCAGCCTCTATTTAAGATAGCTCATTCCACTTCTTGGTGCCGGTTATAGACTCTGTTGCCAGTATCTATGCCTGCCTTGTTTCTCTGTTCTGCCTTTTTTGCATATTTTCTGATTACTGATTGCCCCCTGTTGCCCAGCCTTGTTCCTTGCCTGCTGCCCTCCATGTACCATTTCCTGCTCTTCCTCCTTACTGTATTATCCCTTTGTGTAGGTCCCCTGCCTTCTCCTGTGAGCCAGTGTTTGTAGCCCTTTGGGGTAGTTTGTATGACTGTGTAAGTGGGTGTGTGAGTGTAAGTCCTAGTTTCTCAGTCAGTCTAGTTCGTCTTGTGAACCCCCTCTGGTCTGTTGTCTCTGTTCAGTGTTTATTGTTGTTTGTCACAGTCCAGTCCCTTCTGGTACTACTTTTGCTATTTACCCGCTTAATCTCATCCATTCCCTTCTGCCCCTCTTCTGCTTCCTCTTCCAAGTATTCTCGAAGGTGCGTAACCTGACGGATTTCTATCAGCTCCAGACTATCCCCACCATTAGGGGCTCTGGCGAACACTCGGTCCGACATCAGGCTCTACAAACTGGTGAGTTACTTGGCTTCTTCTCTCTATCTCTTTGGTCACCTCAGTTCTCTGTCAAGGTAAACCCAGGGTACCATAACAGAATTAGGGAAAGGAGTGGGGACTATTTTTACTTACCATTTCGGAGCATGGAGCTTTCAGTGCTCCGTGGATCGATGGCTATGCCTCATCGAGGCATATGCAATCGAAATCCCAGCCAGTTCGCAACTGGCTGGGAGGAAACAGCTGATTCGAAAATCATCCGTTCAACCGGAGCCCAAGACCCCATAAAATGTGATCAAAGTAGGTGTCTAAAATGCACAAAAATCACAAGCTTTTCTTTGATTAATGATGGTTCTTTTTTTGGTACAACAGTTACACTCTGGACTATACATTAAGTGATATAAAAAATATGTTGTAAGTAAGTTTGTGTACTGAACTGGTCCTGAATTCTTCATCCCTAGTTATCATAAATGATAGAATAATTACTTTTATTACAAAAATACAAACAATAGTTTAATTTAAAGATAGTCAAAAGAATGTTATCAGTACTATGAATAACATGATGTTAAAAACAAGGGGCCAGATCCTGAGCTACATACGATAGCGTATTTACACCAGCCGTTGTTGTAAAAAATCACCCTTTTGCATTTACTGCACGTGGCAGATGTTAAGCAACGTAACTCTGATCATACGTAACTTCAGCGTAAATACGAACAATGGGGCGGGTCATACATACGACATATGGAAATACACTTTGGGGGTGGAGGGAGTCATTTAAATTGTACAGTATGGGCCGGGATAGGCCATTACGTAAGTCAATCCATTATTTTTATCCGTAGTTACGCTTGGAAAATTTAAGGTAGGGTTTGGTAAACATAAAACGAGTAAACTACGTACGAGTGAGGGGAGTGCATAGTACTTACAATAGCGTAAAAACGTTACGTGATTGAACGTAAAAAGAACTTAGGTCTCGATCTACCCCAAGATGTTTTGATCCTCAAAATGGGCATCACAATTTGTTGAGTCACACATATCTCTAAATAAAATAAACAAAAACCACAGAAGTATTAAAGTTACGTGCCCATATATTTATATCACATACACATACACATATTTACTGTATATCTAAAATAACAAAACGGAAATATCTGATGTAAGTAAAGTACCAGAATTTACTGGACTACCTAAAATCAATGATGCCTCTAAATGAAATGGGTTCCGTTTTCCGCTAAGAAAATTCGTTTTGCAAAATACAGACAGCCAATAGCATATTTTTGTCTGTCTGTATTTAAAAAAATGTAATGTTTTTCACAATGAATGGGTAAGTATGCCAAATAAATATTTTTCCAACTCACCCATTCATTGCCTTTCTGAAACACACCCAGTGCACCAACATGGAACACCTGCCACACACCCGACACAAAGCTAGTGAAGGGAAGTCTTAGGGTTAGACTGTGGGGGAGAAGAGTATTAGGGTTAGGCTGTGGGGAGGAGAGCCTTAGGATTAGGCTACAGGGAGGGGAGTCTTAGGGTCAGGCTGCGGGGAGGGGAGTTTTAGGGTTAGGCTGCGGGAAGGAAAGGGTTAGGGTAATGACCCTAATATGAGATCTAGTCTAAACCACAATCAGAACTAGTAATCAAGTCAAAAATTAAATCATACACTTTCATTACAATTAAATAGGTATGAGATTCTGTATAAACTCACTCAGTTCAGCTTGTGCTCTGATTCATTCTCTTGCGGCACTTTTGAACTAAAAGCTTTTATATCTTTAGAAAATATAGAATGTTTAGTCATTTAAGGTCACTGGGCCGGATCCTGACCTGAGAACGTCAGGTCAGGCAATGTGCGTAAGTGGCCCGATTTAAATGTAGAGCGCATGTGCCCTCCAGATGTTACGCTAGTGTTACGATAGTATATCCTAGGAAATGGGCTGTGCTTCCCCTCCACCCTCTAATGTGGGCAAGGGAAGCATGCTAATTGTGCAATGTGGGATGGTGTGGATCAGCGATTGTACGGGCCGCTGATTCGCACGATTTAGTTAAGGCAGTGAGAGAGGGGAATGACAAAGGGGGTTCACTACAGACCCTTTGCACATACGGAAAGCATGTGGGGGGTCTGTATCTGGTCAACTATTTGCAAAGAGGGATGTGGATAATAACACCATTACGCATTCTCAACCAATGCCAGCAGTTTCATCAGAGGGCCTCTCTCTGGAAACAGGAAAAAAGACATGAAAGGTTCTAATTAATTAATGGGACCAATGGACCTACTGCACATGTAGGAAACTCGGCCTAAACCTGGAGAGGTGAGAGATCAAGAGCTGCCACTACAAAGAGGTTTCCTCCTGATGCCAGAGATTATTATGTAAACTGCAGTCATGCTTACTAAAAAACACAAAAAATAAGGTATAAAATCAGCACTTATACAACCTTGTACAGCCTGTATAACTACTGTGACCATTTATTTTTTTCCTCAAAACGGGACATCTACTAATCTACACCTTATATACTTTACCTGGCCTTTATCTTCCTCACCGCTGCTCTGCCGACACCTGCAAAGAAAAATAAAGGGAAGAAAAAAGCCCAAGAACCGCTACCCACGGCAAAAAAGCCGCGACCACAAAAAAATAAGCCCCCAAAAAAAGCGGACTTGGCTACTATGCTTGCATGTGTGTGAGACGTATTGCGCATGTGGCATGACGGCATGCCGTCATCACCGCGCTACTAGGCGCTACCGTTTTTTGATATTTCACGCCTTTTTTAAAAAAAAATTGTGACAGTGGGTTGCTCTCTTTCTGAAAACGGGACATTTTGGAGTCCCGAAGCTGTGCTTGGGGACAATGGGATAGGCTACCTAAAAACGTAACGGTCCCGTTCAAAATGAGACGTATCACATGTATATGTCTAACGATAGAGGTATCAAATCTGCAAAGATATGAGAAACAAAGTAACACAGTCAAGTAGTGAATAGACATGTGATACGCTATGGTATGAGCAAAGTCCAGGGTACTAAGTCACATGCAAAACAAAGTAGCCAAGTCAAGCGATGAACAATGTCTGAGTAACTAAATCCAATAGTAATAGGGCATGTATTGCACCTTAAACATTGAATAGGCTTACATTAATATATAATTTATTAATTGGAAATGGAGCTTGCTCTAATCACTGTCCCCACAGGGAGTGGAGCTCACAATACAGACAATACAGTGTAGAAAGAAAAAGGTCAAGAAAATATATTAGAGATAGATCACCCTTCCCCCAGAACACAGAGACAATAGTAATCACTCAAGATTAGGAAAATATTATTATATCCACCACTTAAAAGACACATACAAAAAAATAAAAAACAAAACAGAATCGAGGACATAGGGGTCGTAAACCTAACAACCCCAATGAAAATATATAATGCTAAAAAGAAAAGCATTAAACATTCCAAACAATCTTTAGAAGCAACTATAAAAATCTATCATTTGATTGACTATACTCCCACAGAGGCAGAACTGTGTGTTTTCAAAACAGGGCTAAAATTTGCCCCATGTAATTGCACAAATCATTTCAACACATTTGTATTTGCAATCATTTCAACACATTTGTTGATCTTCAAAAATTCATCCCTAAATTTACAATAAAAGGCACTTTGCTATACAAGATGAACATGAGAAATCGGAGGAATTAAATACTGAGCAAAATAACAAAAATAAAAAGTTTAAAGCAAAGTCATATTTTAATCCAACCTTCAATAGAGGGTGATTCATTGACACCTTTAATGAGATAGATATGAAGGACCTGGAGATATTAGAGAAAAAAACAAAAAAAAAAAGGAATGAATATAAAAACAATCTAACTAAAGCTGAACAACAGGCAATTAAGAATTTACAAGACAATCATTCTATTATTATAGATAGGAGGCGGGCTGGTGATTATGAATATTATTATGAATATTACTGATTATAAGAAAGCATTGCTCAGACAATTAAATGATACTGCTACTGATCAATTATTTAAAAAGCGATCCTACGCAAAAAACTTTTATGAAATATAAAACCTTGATTACTAAATATTTTCAAAAAGAAGTGATTGATCAAGACATATACAACATCTTGGAAGTCACATCTCCAACTATCCCTGTCCTATACCATCTACCGAAGGTTCATAAAAATCCATCCCAACTTCCCGGTAGACCTAACGTCGCAGGTTTTAATTCTGTGACTTCAAAGTTGTTGGAATTTATAGATTCAATATTACAACCCTTAGTCACCCTAACAAAATCTTATTTAAAAGACAATTTGGTTACTATTAAAAACAAAATCCCATACCTAGCAAGTGCTAAAGTAACGTCTCGCTACCATTATTAGACACATAGATGTTCTAGATCCAGAACAGGGAGTGTTTCATTAATTTATCTTGGAGGGTGCTGGTTTTATTTTAGAAAATAATAATTTGTTTCTTGAAGGATGAGTTCTATTTATAGAAAATGGACACAGTGATAGGGATGAAAGTAGCCCCCAGTTATGCAAATCTTTTTCTAGCATCATGGGAAGATGAGACAGTTTGGACAGATTAGAGATGGAAAGCTTTCCCAGTGCACGTCTCTAAAGAAACTCTAGAAGAATTCTGCAATTTTCTAAATAATAATGATAAAAACATACTCACTTTTAACATTAGCTAAACATCAGTAGATTTGTTTAGACCATACTATCTTTGCAGATAAGGGTATATTAAAGGTGAAAAATTACATTAATCCAACAGATTCTAACTTATTCATTAGCAAAGATAGTTGCTACCACATTATATGGATGAGCAGCATTCCAAAAGGACAGCCACTGTTATGAAAGATTTTGGGCTCTATTTACAAAGATCATTTTAGTGCGATAGGGCCAGTTTTCACTTCAAAACTGGCCCTATTGCATTAAAATGAAGTGGACCATATTTACAAAACGTCGGATCAGAGTTTTACACTCCGCTCCTGGCGTCAGACTAACACTAGCTCAGGCTGCCGTTAGTGGCAAGTATTCTGGTGATGTCCCCATATACCCCATATAATAGCTGCTATTAGGGGGAGGAAAAGGAGGGCATGTATGGGGAGACCATTGGAATACATCACAATTGTGCCCCAGTTAAAAATTATAATCATAAATAAAAAAAAAAAAAACCCATAGAAAATAGAAATAAACATTTAACTCACCTGTCCGGGCGTCCTGTCGGGCTGAAACTGTCCGGTCCCAGCATGAATACACTGCACATGTGCAGTGTTTCTCATGTCAGGACTGAAATCTTTCTAAGTTTCGATTGAGAGCTACTGCACATGTACAGTACTTCATTCATGCATCGCATGAATGAAGTGTACTGGGCGGACGAGGTGGATCATCGTGGGACTTCGGAGGAGGGGTGAGTATTTGTAAATCATTTGAAGGAATCTGACAGGCTCGCTGCGATGATAAGCGAGCCTGATGCAGCTTCCTTCACAGAGAACGAGGAAGGTAAGTAAATAGAGCCCTATGTTCCTTGCAAAAGGTTATGAAGAGGAATTTTTTGAGAAAACAATTGAGGGAGTTAAATCACAGAATAGGGATATTTTATTATCCCCCCAAAAGAAGCAACTTCATCAAAATAATACTTACGATGTGGCAATCCTAACTCAATATAATTCCAGACACAAGGTTATTTAAAAGATCATTAAAAAGAATTGGCATCTTATGACACTAGATCCTACTTTGAAGTCAGTCATCCCTTGAGTTCCCAAGTTCATTTACACTAGGGCTAAATATTTTGGTACTTCTTTAACAAAGGAGTGCATACCACAAAATACAACACAAAGATGGAAACATAAAGTTCTAAAGAATTTTATAGATGTGGAAATTGCATGATGTGCCACACATAACAGACACAACAAAGTAAAGTTTCTAAGTTTCAATCCACTTAAAATGTAAACTATTTAAGATTAACCAATTTATTACTTATTCTTCTAAAAATGTTGTATATTTAATAGAGTGTCAACACGGGACTCAACATATTGCTAGAACCAGCAGCCCAATAAAATCATATGGGCAGAGCATTTGAATAACATAAAAAAAGTTTTCCATTCCAGGGCAAACATTGTTGCTCCACTACATCAATCAATATTCAGAAAATAAGCGAAAAATAGAGAGAAGTTCTAGCTAAAACTGAGGTGCTGGATATTTAATATGGAGACTATACATCCTAATGGCCTAAACGCTGAGTTTAAAATCATTTTTTTTTTAAATAAAATTCTGCTTACTTTTTTTATGTATTTATATATTAAAATATGATTCAAACAACAATCAATGAAAAAATAGCTGTGAAGGGCCATACCTATATAGATAACCTATAGTACCATTTTAACTCTAGCCTTGAAAATGATTGTTTACCGATTGAAACGTACTGGTCTGTGTACTAAAGAGTTATCCTACTTTTGGATTTGAACTGTTGTAGAGATTGCTGTACCAGTGAAAGATATGTATATGTTTCAAAAATTGGGACCGAATGAACAGCTTCACTGATTTCTAACTGATGCTTTTATTGACATATCCTTAGTGAGTGTCAAGTTACGTAATCTACGTATCGTTTTGTTACGTAGATTGCGTGTATGCGGTCTTTAATACGTAGATTACGTAAATAAGTTACTATGCATGCGCAGTAGCTATTTTCGGCATCTGACGGACATATTATGGGTGATGGTTATCATTCTTATTACTAGTCAGGATAGTCCACACATATAAATATGTGTACACATATACACAGCTTGGAATTGGAATAATCAATGTAAATATCAAGGGCAAGTGCGAGCATGCAGAATACAACATTATGGGCTCTATTTACAGACAGCTTCATTTCCCTGTGAATGAAGCTGCATCAGGCTCTTCACTGCGAGCCTGGAAGCTTTGTTCACAATATTTACAAATATTTAACCCTCCTTTGTGGTCCCATGATGATCCGCCAGGTCATCACAGGACCTTTCATTCATACATTGTAGAAATGAAGTCCTGGGCATGTGCAGTGACTCCTTTTGGGGACTTTCAAAATTTCAAGTCTCAGCATTAAAAAACCAGGGTATGCGCTGTGTGTTAATGCCGGGACTTGGAAATCATCAGTCTGGTGCATCACTTGGACAGGTAAGTCCTGTCATCTCTTATTTCTTTTGTCCTTTTGTTTTAATTATTATTGTGGTTTATATGTGTATATAAAAAATAATAATTCTTATTTGTTTTTTTTTTTACTTTACATGTGTTTTTTTTACTTTATATATGTATTCTAGTGGTCTCTATATATATGCCCCCTTTTTCCTCCCCGAATAACAGCTATTAGGGGTAGGAAAAGAGGTGTATATGGGGACATCGCTGGAATACTTACCCAAAACGCCAGCTTGAGATGGTGTTATTTTTACGCTGGAAGCGGAGTATAAAATTCTGCTCCGACATTTTGTAAATATGAAAAAGTTAATTTTTGTTTTCACTTCAAAACTGGCACTATCACATGAAAATTATTTTGTAAATAGAGCTCTATGTAGTTCAGATAAAAAAAAAAAACGAGCTGTTGAGACATGAAATTGGAACTCTATTCACATAACCCTTTGCTAGGGACATGGGGCCTGATCCAGACCTACGCTCATGAAATGTGTGTAGTGTATTTACGCCGTACCTACAATGCACTCCCATAGGAACTCCCCTTTGTCGTACTTAATTTTGCTTTCTTACGCCCAGCAAACGCTACCCTAACTATTCTGATCATAACCGTAGGTGTCCGTAAGCTCATTGCGTAGTTACGACGCTTAGCACGCCCATACTGTATGATTTAAATGCCTCACCCCGCCCTCAGTTCGTAATTACGGATTTTGTATGGCAGACACGCCCCCTCAAGCGTTGTTACGAAGCTGTTATGCTCAAGGCCCATATGCTCAGATTTTCTGAGTGTAATATCTGCCCCGCACATGCGTCGTAAGTACAAATGGCCGTTTTTATGCTTACGCCCATCGTAAAAACGCACACGAGCGTAGGTCTGGATTAGGCCCATGGTTAATATAATCAAATCACTACCAATCCTAGCCCTAAACGGGACAAAAAAAGTTGTCCATTCTTCCTTTTCATATTTGACAACATGACAACAGAACCCAAAGCATTGATGATACACAATTTCACCAACATCCTTTGAGTAAAAGTAGGTGACCAAACTATATTATTGTCATTTTCCATGTCATCCATGCACATGCGCAATACTAAATTCTGAATTAGGTGTAAGTGCAGCTCCAGATCAAGGTTCAATCTGAGTAATACATTATGTATAACAAGCTTTCATCTTTTTAATTCCCAATGATTAGTATTTCAGAAAAATAAATTAAAATATTAGCAAACTATATAAATATGTTCGTATTATGTTCAAACAATAAAAACATAATAATAATAAAAAAAACTAATAAGAAGAGGGAGAAAAAAAAATATTTGTGAGGAAAGACAGAATTAATATCTAACATTTGTCCACTGCAAACTAAAAGATGCAATTAATTAAGTATGCAAGAGATCATTTTAGAATGTATCCAAAGACTAAAGAAAAATTGTCCTTCAGAAATGTGCCTCAGTGTTCATCAGAGATGTAATGAGCAATGAATTATAACAGTTTCATAAGCAACATTCCTTCCTGTTACTAGAGCAATACATTATTAATAAGCACTATTTTTGAAAACAAATAAACTGTTTGAAAAGCATTAACATAGTCTATTGGCTGTGATTGACATTGACTTCCGTTTCATTTTGCTTTTGGCAAGAGACATTTAGGCAGAATTATGTGCATCTGGACACTACTAATAATATTCTTGTTATTCAAGCTGGCCAGGAGTGATATGGAAATTTACTCATATTATAGTGGGAGCTGAAATAGCTGGCAGAGGTTTTTCAATGTGATCAGGAAAAAAACTTTATTAAGTCAGAATTGTGAAACTGTGGATTATCGTACATTTGTTCATATTTATATGCCGATGCAAATCCAATTAGAATGCAATTAGCATAAAGCTGAAATATATATGTAAGTGTTAAGTTCCAAAATTAAAATTGGAACTCAAATAGACTAGAAAATAGAACATAATGATGTGTGCAGGCACTACATTGCAAACACTATTTCTTTTTCATATTACATTGCATTTTAAATTAATAATAGTATGTTTTTCTCAAATAGTTTAGTATGTTAATAAAAAAAGAGTTCAATACATAGTGTTTACCACAAATTACCATATAAAGTTTCCCTGATCCTAATATATTCCCAAAATAAAAGTTCATAAAAAATGTATACAACTGTTTTAAAATAAACTGTAATCATATTTGGTGTAGTTAGAGTAGAATAGAGAAACATTGATCTCCATAGTGGTTGCATTTCTGCAGATGCAGTAGCATTCCCTTACTCCTTCTATATATTAATCACCAACAATATCTCATTGGCGGCTGCACTAGAAAACAGGCTAAATCTCCATTTGGTGTCTGTGTATAGAGTTTTTACAACTTAGCTTTACTTATATAGCAATAACATAATGGACCTGATCCAGAGCTGCTCTTCCGTCTTTTTTTCAGACGGAAGCGCAGCAAAAATGAGCACTGCGCATGCCCAGATCGGCATAAGGAGCAGCTCACCGGCTGCCCCCTGAACTACAGTCACCAGTATGCCCATGGATACCAGGGCCCGCTGTGTTTGGTAAATGTCCCCATTAAAAATGTAAAATAAATCTACTGCCGGCACAAAAAAAAACTTTAAACATGTCCAAAAACATAATTACCTGCTTCGATGGGGGTCCGGTCTTGCCAGCTTTTCATCCGGGGAGTGTCTGCTGCCAAAATAAAAAACCTTCTCCTACGACGCAAACCATGTCCTGACGCTAATGCCATCTGCACTGTCCTTGGGTGATATTTATACCCTTTGGATAGTGCCAGAATTCTCGTTCTCACGACATGAGACAGGGACAGGATTATTTATTGGGGGGGGGGGATTTTCGGGTGGAAGGGGTTAATTTTATTAATGTTATTATTAAAAAAGAAAACACCGCAGTCGGAGCAATTTAAGCAATAACACGCGCCTCTAAATAGTACGTTTTAGCGGATCCGCCTTGCGCATCCGCTAAAACTCAGGATCAGGCCCAATGTATCTATGTTAGTTCATTAGTTAGTTAGTTAGTTAATTAGTTATGAACAATTTATTTATGCTTGGGGCTGATTCAGAATTTGGGAGTAAGGGTAAAACAGGTGTAAGTGTACAGCTCGGCTATACCATTTTGCAAAGTGAGGCGTGCTAATTAATTTTAAATCTTTTGCATGCAGAAAAGAAATACATTACTTTTGCATATAGAATTCAAATAATGCATAGTTTTAGGTTTAATCTATGAAAGAGATTTGAGCTAAGAAACTTAATCTCTTAATTCTAATTTATTACAATTTAAATTGCCTCCTCCTGCAATTCAACATGGTATTGCTCAGGTCTAAAGGTATAAGGTGTAACTGCAACTCTTAATCAGTCCCTTTATCATATTATTATGAAGAATTTATCTAGACTGAGTCCTGTTCCTTTAATATATACAAGGACTACACAAGATCATTTGTTACAGTTCAAATTATAATAGTCATTTAAATTTTTTTTCACAGTATTGTTCTGCTTTTCTTAAATTATGTCCATTGTTTCTTGATGTTATATTAAATCATCTATTTTTGTCATTATCTGTGTTGTGTTTGTATATAGGCATGTCTACTGGTTCTTTTAATAAAGAGACCAAATACTTGTCCTTCAGATATTCTTAAGAAACAAAAACAAGTGTTTTTTTTTTTTTTTTCATGTATAGCAAATTTGCGTTAGTAAAAGATAATGTTGATCGCAAAAAAACAGGATAACAGTATCACCGTTGATTGCACTCAAGATCTTATCCATAATTCACCTGGCACTCTAAATCTTTGGAATTCAACTTCAATCACTGGATAGCCTTGGTTCACAGGGGTCAAATGTTATTGCAGAATAGTGGTGTTGCAATTGAATTGATTATACAGGATTTGGCTCCACAATGGAAATAAAGATGAAAGTTCTCTGACACTGATGTTCCTTTATTTCAAATTGATATTAGAGTTTGTGATGAGCCATGATGCCCATCAGTCCACCAATAATCACAGTAGGAGATATTCATTGATTGGAGTTACTGTATAGCGATCCGTAACATTTCTATAGTTCTCTTATTCATTAGAATGCATTCATGCTCTCCTCCTTAGATGCTGGGGGGACATTAGTAACTCTTATCTCTCTATTATAGTTACAATCAAATACCTTTCATTCTATCACCACACAAGGCCTAAATTTGTGGTATAGATAATATCATAGGACCTGATTCAGACTTAAGAAGGTGCTTCAAATAAGAGAGGAAAGTCACCGCTGGTCTAAACCATGTTGATTGCAGGGGAGTCATATTTCATTTATTGCAAACAGTATTAGAGTTGAGAGGTGGCGTTTCCCAGCCTAAGTTTAAATAACAGTATAATAGTAAAGCTGGTCAGCATCTGTGTACAATAAGCAATTCAAAGATATATTCCTGCATGCAAAGAATACAATCAGGGGCGTTTTAAGAAGTGAGTGGGCCCGTGTGCAGGATTTGCACATGGGCCCCCTTCCCTTACCTGAGACAGGACTGTCCCGATTCGCGGGCCGAAAAGGGGGCAGGACTTAATGGCGCTGTGAGCCCCACCCCGCGAATCGGGACAGTTCCACCGCAGGGGAAGGGGGAATAATTTGGCATCTATTTCTTCCCTCCGGAAGATATTAGAGGAAAGAAATAGATGCTGAATGGCCCCCCTTCCCCTGCCAACCCAGGGTGCAGGATGAATGCCACAGGGCCCCCTGTTCTAAGGGGCCCGTGTGCACTGCACACCCTGCACCCATTATAGATACACCTATGAATACAATTTACTTGACTCTCCCTGAAATCTGCATGGTTTAGCCCAGGAGTGACTTTCCTCTCTTATTTTAAGCACTTTCTTAATTCTGAATCAGGCCCCATGTTAGTATTTGTTTGTAACATCTGTAGATTTAATATTAAAGCAAAAAAACAAACAAAAAAACAGACATACAGAAAAAGGGGCACTAGCAGAAATTTATTTGAAATATAACTTCTAATAAGTTGTATTGCAAGAAGGACACAATTTAAAAAAAAAAAAAAGAGAAAATAATAAACAGTATTTAAGGGATTATTTGTTAATTCATTACTTAATTATTATACCAGATTTGCATGTTGCACAGTGTTCTAGTTGATATCGCTTCCATAGAGTTTTATGCATTAACTCAAATCGGCTAAACATATTTCTTAATGTATATAAATTAGTTTTTTTTTTAATTAAGTAATGATTGTTAAAATACTTGGCATAATAAAAAAAAATGCCCTTACAGAACAATTGGTGTAGTCAGGGCCTGATTAATACAACAGATCTAAACCTGTATAGCTTGTAACAAAGAAGAGAGGGTGGGTTAAATGAATGATAGAAGATTTTAAATCTCTCAAGGAAATCTTAGAACACAAGGGCAGAGAAACCAAGGGCACATTATTCCACTAAAAGGGAAGTTAATGCCTGGAATATTCTACCATCAGAGGTGGTAGATACCATTAAAATTAGTATCATTTAAGCAGCTAGATGGATAAATAGGTTCTAACACTACTGGGAAGGTGGAGGTATGCTAATTGTACATTGATGGTATACAAGGGCTTTCGCCATCAGACTTCAAATGCCTAATCATTTTAAGTGGTGGTTTACAGAGCATGAAGCCTGTCACTAAATATTGTCCAAATACACCAAATATATGTCCAGTATGCTTTATTCTGTTACACGGTATTAAATGTGCAGACCGTGCATTCCAATGTTCAAGATTCATGTGCACTTTGAGTTTAACCAAGTCCTGCACCAGTTATTCACAAATACTGTAAATATATCAATATAACATATTGACAGGTGTTTGAACAGCACAGCATAAACAGCAATATGTGTTCCCTTGCTTTATCAACTCAAGTAACTGAATTGTCTCTCCTGATTTCTATTTATATCCACTGACCACCAATCTTAGGCAGTGCTATGCTAATTAACTTTTTAATAAATCAATACATGCAATGTACCACAGAGCCATGGCTTGTGTTTGATCACTACTTAGCATTTTAATCAGAATTAGTTTGTGTCATTGCTAGGATATCTTGTTTCATGCTAATAAACACAGGGGACTGTATTCGGACTCATTGATTCACATACACAGACGTCTGACTTTGGACTGATGCACACATTGGCACGTAACAAGTCCCATATGCGTGGCTAGAGGGGCAAGACTCTTAATGCAAATGAACTGCACACGGGCTACTAATGTACAGTATGGGCGTTCCAACAGAGTTAGGACTGATTCACATGTAGGAGCACCTTGCGGAGACTAACATATGCACGGGAAAAGTTAAGGTAGCCCTCGACTACTCGTAAGTTGAGTAACCGTATTGTTTGCTGTGAGGCCATGTCTTCTCTTACTTAGTTCGGCCTACACCAGCGTGTGCTTTCAAATAATGGATGTGCGTTTTTAAAAGGAACAAATAAAGGCTCGTTTTTTTTATCCTATGCTGATTTTACATTTTGTGCAAGACTTTAACATTTTAAAGGTGCCATTATTTATTTTGATTTTGTTAATGTATTTTTTTTTATTTTTAAATTGCTTTTAATTTTGTGAACAAACACCATTACATTTACTTATATTTAACTGTATTGGTTGTTCTGTTTTTTTTTTTTCTAACTTCATGCAGTATGCGTTTATGAATATTATAAAGTATGTCATGGTGAATTTTATTTCAAGGTGTATTTATAATGGTTACTTTTGTTAACATATGTTAATGTCAGGATGAGTTTTTTTTTTTAATAAAAAAAAAAGTACCTTTCAAAAGCCTAATCAGTGCGTTCAGTTACGTATCTTTGAATTATAAGTAAAGCAGGAAAGACTTATGTCCTTACATAGCACTCCAGACACAGGGAGAGTGGTTAATCAGTTTCTTTGTTTACTCTGAATCAGCATTGCAGATTTTTCATGTGCGTATACAGTATTTAAGTAAGTTCGCAATTTTACTCTTAAGTGTGAATCGGTCCAGGGTCTCTGCAGTAATTCTGCATGTCAAGAACTTCCTGATTTACTATACTTCAATATCTGACATACTAACTGATGGTTCACATAAACTTTGTAGTTTATCTTCGTTAAATTATCACTAATATTATTTTTTTTGTTATAAATGTATACTCCTTATTGTACCTTTGGGGGGGGGGTTAGATAATATGCCTCATAATAAAGCTTTTTATTAGTTGTATTCAACTGTCACATGTGACATTGCTGGGCAACCATACCCTTTGGGCAGTGATTGACTGTCCTGAGTTGCAGAAACAGAATGCCTTATATTTGCCTATAAGTGAAAGTTTTTAGTGGGTGGGAAAGGGGCAACTAATTTGATTAAATCACACTTATATATGTCCAAAAAGACTCCATTTCAATAGCAAAGCTCAGCATGTAATATGCCACTTAAACAAGAAATCCTTTTAGGCAGTCAGTTATACACAATGGGGTAGATCCAGAACTACGTTTGCCGTACGTTTATTTGCGTAGCGTATTTTCGTGCCCGTAAATTCGTTACACTCCCCCTGGCACAACCCTTGCACGGACGTATTTTGTCAAGATACGCTTTCCAAACCCTACCTTAACTTTTTCCAACGTAACCGCAGTCATACGCACACGTACGTATGGGCTAGACGAATTTACGCAGCTAAGCACGCCCATACTGTACACTTTAAATACAACCCCCGCCTACTTCACGTATTTCGCACGTATTTTGTTGAAACGTAAAATTGGCACGCCCACACGTAAGTATTTACGTGACACAATACGTTCACAATTACGCTACGTTAATGTGCATATTTTCTATGGTGTGCATGCGCAGTACGTACAAAACAGCGATTTTACGTCTCTGCCACGCGTAAATTCGCTCTGAGGCGTAGTTCTGGATCAGGCCCAATACCTTTAGATTTTACCTACTGTCAGGTAGGAGCTGTCCACGGGTCTCAGTCCTCACTTCTTCTACATGTCAGGGATCAGTGTTCAGTGATGTCACCACTATTGTATTGGCGGCTAAATGATCTCACCGCTCCGCATGGTAGTACTGTAAGGAATGGTGCAGTCCCATTGATGCTAACGGAGTATATGAAGTGCTAAACAGGAAATTTTACTCATCCCTCACTGCCCAGTCTAATTACAATGACCTCTGGAGTAATGAATTTCAACTTACCAATCTGATAGTTCTGTAACCTGCAGTTGCTGGTGGTAAAGTAGATCAGATTTGTCTTGTTCTGATTTTCTTGATATGTGCTCGTGTTTTTAGTTGTTATATTATTTTAATAAATAAATATTTGGTTGGATTCAACCAGCGCTCCTTTACGATTTGTTAGTTCTTGCTTTTTAAGATTAGTCATCCCTGAAGAGAGCAGTGGTTGTATACCTCTACTAATATTTTAACAGTTTGTTCTGATAATAGCTTGTCTATCTGGCAGCTCATGTAATGTAGGCTGCTCACACACATTTACACTGCTTCATTTTATGTACACTGCCTAGCACGACAGCAGCAGCAGCAGTCTGCCATTGCCCACGGGCTGTGCAAAAGAGCTTATAGGCCTCTGGGTGTTTGACCTGCAGCCTGGACGGACACAGCTTCCCCAGACCACCAGGAAGACTATGAAGCTGGCAAAGATAGCAGCCCCAGCTTTCCCCCTAGACCACCAGGGTGGTTGGAAAGCAGGCACAGGAGAAGTTCCGCTTTTCCTCCTAGATCACCAAGGAGACTGGGAAGCTATCTGAGGGAGCTGCCCCAGTTTTCTCCTAGAACACCAGGGAGACTGGGAAGCTGGCAGAGGGAACTTCCTCAGTTTTTTCCCTATACCACCAGGGAGACTGGGAGGCTGGCAAAGGGAGAAGCCCCAGCTTTCCCCCTAGACCACTATGGACAGTTAGACTTTATTGTATACAATTAACCCCTTGCCTACCATTAATCCCTTGTTTCCCTCTAGCTCTTTGCAAGGAGGCCTTGATATAACTATGGCAATGAATAGTGAATGCTGGGCTGCAATGTGTGACTGCGGGTGAGTGGCAGCATGCGCGAACCTGGCTCTGGACTCTCAGTGGTGGATAGCTGTCCTGGTAAATCGGACCAGTGAGTCTAGATCTTCATTCTTCCACAGCAGAACTGGGGCTTTGGTCTCCTGAAGTATCTACTTAATAAAGCCTGCTGAGGACATTAGGCCCTAGGTGTGGTAAGCACCAGGTTATGGAAGAGAATTGTTGGTAGGAGAGGTAGCCTTTATTATTTGTTATTTAACCTATTACAATATTGTTGACTTAGTAGTGTCCGATAAAGTGGGCATTAAGTCCTTTGTTATGCTGAAGTTATTAGGCCAGACTGCTTGTGTTTCCCTTGCAGGTTTTGTGCTTGGAGTTGAATGGCCCACTCAACAATTCCAGTGAGAGCCTGGTGAATAGAGTAAAGCGGCAACAATCAGCATGTCTCCATTTAGGATCTGCAGGAATGGGTAGGAAGGACCCTAGGGTTGGCACGGGTCTCTTTGGTGTTTCAGGGAGTCGCAACTCCCCTTATTACACAGTTTTCCCCAGTGGGATTGTATGCCATGAATGGTGGACTTTTTACTGTTTTAGGAAAAGAAAGGTTTAACTGGGCACAACTGTAATAACTAGCATCAGCACACCAGTACAACATGCATAGAGGTCTGGCAATCCATACAGAAGAGGGGAGTGAATCCCCTGTGCAGACCGTACATGACTTACGCTGCCATAAGGCAGTCTTAATTCTGTTGGGCGGATCAGCGGTCTATATGGGCTTAAACCCACCTCTACTGTAAAATTTGAAATTCTTAAAGAGTTTAGGCGGGCAGAGGGGATCCACCGCACTGACAAACCAAGTACTAACGGAACCAAATACTGTACACCTGGATTCCCGTACTCTGGCGCACACGATGCACTCTACCAGAAACACAGCTGAATTCCACAATTAGCGTGCAGAGTTCAGCTCTCATACAGAAAATATGCTTTATGATTCCTGCAACAGAAAATAGTTACTGATCGATCTTGCACTTTGCTAAAATAAAGATAAGGTTAGAGACTTTGGACCTGATTCACAGATAAGAAATTGCTACTTTTAGGTGCGTATATTTAAGAAGGGATATACTGCGCATGCGTGGTACTTTAATGTATGCATTTTACATACAGTAGGACTTAAGAACGAGATGCCTCTGAATAACCATTATGAACCTATTTCTTCTTTCGTAGTGACTTTAGAATGAAGGGGCATGGCGGGAAAACGTAAGAACGAAGATAAGAAGACTGGGTGGAAGGAGGCATTTAAATAAGGAAATCTGGGCGCAGTTAGGCAGAAATGTTCTTAATTAGCCGACCTACGCATACAACTAAGAACCTAAAGATAAGGTAGCCCTATGGCATTCTTAAGTCAGTTAAGAAGCTAAAAACCGGGGATGTGTCAGGGAAGTCACCTTGCTACTAGTTGAGGAAAATTAAGAATCTAAAGCCTTCTTAACTGCTTCTTTGTTATAAGGAGTACCTGGCCTAGCCATGTCATAACATGTCTTTTCTAGAAATCGTTTCTTTTACCTATGAAATGGGTATAGATTATTGGAGTATCCTCAAATCATTTTAGAGCTAGAAATATTGTATAAAGCAAGTCTGTAAAATCACTTATGGAAAACAGCAATATACCTCAAAGAAAGAAATCAACAACTAAGCTCTCAAATGCAATGTTTACAAATACATATACATTCAAACTCTATATGTGGTTAAAGTAATGAAAAGGAGTATTAAGGCAGAACAATATGCACAGCCAAATGAAAAATAAACTCTTTTTGTTTGTCAATTTACAAAGACTTTGCAATGTCTCTCTTTATTCACTTAAATTAAAAAATACTAAAAAAATATATAAAAATAATGCAAAGGTAATAGATGAGACAGTTTTAATATACTTCAATTTAATCTAAAAATAATAAGAAAAATACCCTTTGAATTGCTTCTTTTTTGGTGGCTGGGTGATATATTTTGCAGTGGAGTGGCCACAATACCAATGCTAGCACTGAAGAAGGGACAAAAGAACGAAGTCCCAACAACTATGCTCTTACCAGGTTCTTGTCTTTGTCAGTCCATACTAGTGGGACTATAACAGGAAACCCACAAAGATTTTTTCAACCTGTCACAGTGTTTAACCATCGCCAGGCTGGCTATCAGGTTTCCGAAGGTTCTACCCACTGTTTCTCTAACAGTAAAAGCGTATCTTCAAACACATTAAAGCTAATTTAACTTCTAACTTAAATATTTATTGGCATTCCAATATATTTTTCATTGTTTCAAATGAGTAAGCAGTTATAAATTTCCTTTCAACATGTGTATTACAAAATAAAATATGTACAAAATCCATTAAGTTTAATGCTTTACACCAGGAACAAAAACCCATTAAACAATAACCCTTTTCAAATAAACACAATGGGCCATATTCACACCTTAGAATGAGATAGGTGCGCAGAGATCCGCACCTAACTCATCCGTAGTTTAATTCTTAAGAAGGAAACTATGCACGGACATTGAGGCAGATACAGAACAATGCTTGTGAGCGAATTTACACGTGGCGGACACGTAAAATCACGTTTTGGTAAATACTGCGCATGCGCACAATAGAAAATATGCTCCATAACGTAGCGTAAATGTGAACGTATGGGTCATTCACGTATTTGTCGTGTAAATCCGTACGTGTGCGCGTGCCAATTTTACGTGAGTCAAAAATATGTCTGAAATACGCTATGTAGGCGGGGGTTTGTATTTAAAGTGTACAGTATGGGCGTGCTT
This sequence comes from Limnodynastes dumerilii, assembly GCA_011038615.1. Taxonomy (NCBI): domain Eukaryota; kingdom Metazoa; phylum Chordata; class Amphibia; order Anura; family Limnodynastidae; genus Limnodynastes; species Limnodynastes dumerilii. Next base: position 112,952 of record WWET01002930.1, on the reverse strand, counting down.
AGCTGCGTAAATACGTGTTGCACATCCGTACGTG
>WWET01002930.1:60381-72026 GCA_011038615.1 Limnodynastes dumerilii | reverse complement strand
GAGGTCACCCAATACGTACTCGGACATCGTAGTATCTCACATTCATATGTAGAATAAAGAAGTCTCGGCACATGCACAGTGGCTCTCTTTTGGACTTTTTTGTGAAAAAGTTTGCACATGCACAATGTCGGGACCTAAAAACTCAGAACTTTTCAAAGACAGAAACGTCATCCAGGTCAGGTCAGTGTGAACTCTTTTGTTTTTCTTTCTTTCTTTCTTTTTTTTCTTTTTGTTTTTCCACTGGGATTGTTAATAGTGCAACAGTAATCCAAACATCGTTCTCACTGGTGTCGTACAATTGAAATATAAGCTACTGAGGCCTCTGAAGCTGCCTGTCATATAACTATTTTGTTCTGTTGGTTGAGACCTACTGGGAGATAGAAGAACTGAGACAAGTGCTAGGGCATTCAATGCCCCCCTGCAAACTATACATTTTTACTCTCATGTTTCACCATTTAACGTTTAATACCCACAATAGAAGAAACCACAACAAATATATATATATAAAGTAGATCTGCATTATATACTGTATGCGAATTGTGCCCTTAAGGGAACTTTGTAAATACTATATTTGTACCTTAGGGATGGAGATTTAACCTCCGGTTATGATTAAGATACTGCAGTAAAAAGTCTGAGTACTTGTCTGTTACATATATAGTGGTGCAGATTACCTTTCTTTAACTAATTAGTACTCTTATTTTCAGTTGTTACAATGTTATTCTCTGTATCCATTTTATGACCCATTTATTTATTTATTTGAAAGTACCCTCATACTGCTTAAAAATTTAAAAGAGGTACTAGGTTATAACAAGCAACATAATTGCACTTGTAGCTCTAAATCATATTTCAATTATTTAATATTTAAGGTATGGTTTTGAAAGCGTAAAGTGGACAAAGTATGTACATTTAAGGGGTGTGCCTAGGGGAGTGCTTAGAAGGTACGCTCGTGTAAATATGCTACACTAGGAAACGGATTTGCAGCGGAGTCCTGGATCTACCCCAATGTGTGTAAGTGTCTCTCATTTAATGTGTGTTGTAAGTGTCCCATCTCTTCATCCCTTCTTTAAAATGTGTGTGTTCTCTCTCCTATATAGTATTTGTGTCCTCTCTGCCATATAATGTGGGTTAGTGTCCTCTCTCCCATATAATGTGTGAATAAACAAAAAATCATACATAGATAAAAAAAAAAAATTTGCATACATAATCATTAGACATATTATACATTATCATAAAATATAGTTTGAAATATACATAGATAGAAATTTTATACATAATCATCTTAATTTGTCAGAAAAAAAACATACATTGTTAGAAACATATATTATAGAAACCATATATTGTTCTGAAGTGAAAAACTTCATGCATAATCATCATACACAGTTAGAAACAGAAACAACAGTCCTATATGTGGGACGTACAACCCATTGTTTGAAAACTAGATTTATGGAACGTAGGCAAAATATTTTAAAAAAATGTATTAATCATAGTGTGTCATGCCACTTTCTGGGAAAGCATAAAGACTCTGTATTAAGGAAACTTATTGGATTCATCAGTTCAATTCATTATCACCAAATGGATTGAATGAGACTGTAGAAATTGATTGTATTTGATATTCTATTTCTGGTTTTCAATTTTTTTTTATTATATATTATTTTTTATTTTGTTAAAATCATAAAACTGTTTCTTTGCTGCTATATACAGATCTAAATTATATTATATTTTTTTTTATATTTATGAGGTGCTGCATATGACGTGAGCCTCAATCAACTTGCTTGCAGAGAACTCATTGAAACATTTTGTTTGAACGCAATTTACTTTCTTCTTTGCTTGATACTTACCTGAGAGGGTTTTTTCATGCACATATTAGGGTGAGTACAGGGAGGGTTTAGATACCACCCCGGAAGGGGAGAAGTGTGGTCGTGAGACCGCTAGTGTTTGCATTAGGGTGAGTTTTTCCTCCTTAAGTGCAGGGCAGTTTAGCTGTAGCCCCTCCGCTCATCTTTTGATACACTGTGTTGTTATATCCTGTTGAATGCTCATGCATAACCATTTATTGTCTTGTTAAGGCTTAGAAGTGTTTATATTTTGCCTTATACAAATAGAGAATAAAGTTTCAATATTTATTTCAACATATTAAAACCTAACTGGCTCGGTGAATTTATGAGGTGTGCGTTACTTAATAACCTAAATAACCTAAATAAATCTATTTTTGTCACTCATGAGTGAGTAGGCAATTTTAGTTTTTCTATTTTTTTTAAATGGTTCCTCTTAAAAATATATATCATACTGTCTCTTTGATAATATATACTGTACTGTCTTTTATATAATTGTTTATGAATGATCGACAGTTGTTTCTAAACATACATATAAGTATTGTACTGTTATTAAAGCTCTCTTCTCCTTTAATTGTTGGTAACCAATGGCTGCCAGTTTCTTTGGTTTTCATATTTAATTTATTTTCTTTAAAATGTTTATATACCAGCCTGTTATAGTTGTTTTATTGATACTATCTGGCTGGGGCTTAAAAATATTTAGAAACGTATCAAGAAGTAATTTGATGTTCCACGTTTATACATTGTTACTTTTTACACCAATCAGGTGAACTTAATCACTATTTAAGTCTGACCTCTAGTTGCATCTTATTTAATTTCCTCTGAAGAAGTTGCCATGCCAATGAAATGCATCAGCCCTGTTTTTGCAACTCACCTGTTGTGCGGAAAGCTTACTATGTGGTGCATCAGCTTGCAAGCCAAGCGTTTTTTTTCCAGCCGTGCAGGACATTCTGGTATTCAGTGCAGCGATAATCAAGTAGCAGCATTTTGAAATCAGGGGAGATTGTTTCCTATTTACTTATTTGGGAAATCAAGTGGTAAGGCCACTTAGGAGATTAGCAAGGGAAACTAACGGAACACTACAGCGATTGAGGAACTAATACTTCATCTCAACTAACAACACTAATGCTGCTTATACCATCGGGCTTGCTATTAACCCTAAAGCTTTTGGCAAATTCAAATGCATATAATGCTTTATGGACTATTAGTCTCTGCATATCAGGTGGCCACGCTTTATAGTGTTTAATTCCATAATTCCCCAAACAATCTTTTATATTTGTTCTTTTTTATATCATGTTTATGTGTTTAATTAAATATGTAATTAATTTAGTTATAAACATGGACATATTTTTTATTTATTTACTCTTCTTCTACATTAATCAATCTATTAGCTTTACTTGAGTGCTCCAGCTTTTTTTGTGTATTTTCCATGTGTTGAGTATCTTGGATAAGTGTGGACACAATTCATTTTTGCGAATAGCTAATTGTTCCTACGGCTTATATATTTATTTATTTTTTTGTCAGCGCTGATCTTATAAATATTTTATTGGTTGTTTTCAATGGTTAGAAACAGTATACATTCTGTTAAAAAAATGATACATGAGTTTCTCTCTCTAATGTAATGTGTGTAAGAGTCTCTTTCAGTCATATAATGTGTGTTGTGAGTGTCCTGTTTCCATATAATGTGTGTGTCTCTCTCCCATATAAGGAGTTTAAGTGTCCTCTCTTCCATATAATGGGCCTGATTCATAACTACGTAGTTACGGCGGGCGGATGCGTAAGAACGGTATATTTGCCGTTGTGCACATGCGCTGGGCAGATGTTGCCTGGTGTAATCCATGATTCAAGGTTCCCTGAATCATGCGTCCGTAACTACAGTGGACGAAGGGGCGGGGCGGAGGGTAATTAGGAAGAGAGGGCTGGGTTTGGCACATTACGCTCCTGTGTGAGCGTAGTTACACACAGTTACGCTGGCTGAAGTTAGGGTAGCCTTTAGCCGGCGTAACTGTGTGTAACTACGCTCACACAGGGGGAGTGATAGGGGAGTGCACCAGAGCTATGCTGGCTGTACTTATGGACAGCGGGCCAGCGTTGCTCTGGATCAGGCCCTATGTGTGTTAGTGTCTCTTCCATTTCATGTGTGTTGTGAGTGTCTCATCTGCCAAAAATGTGTGTCTTAAATTGTCAGAAAAAAAACATAGTTGTTAGAAACACCATACATTGGGGTAGATCCAGAACAACGTGTGTGCGTACGTATTTTAGCGGTGCGTATTTTCGTACACGTAAGGTCAATACACTCCCCACGGCACACCCCTTGCACGGACGTATTTTCACAAATTACGCGACCCAAACCCTACCTTACCTTTTCCTAACGTAACAGAATACGTCCGCTAACGGGCGTACAGACTACGCGAACGTACGCAGCTTAGTACGCCCATACTGTACACTTTAAATACCACCCCCCGCCTACTTCACGTAAAAGACACGTATTGTTGACTAACGTAAATTTGGCACGCCCACACGTAAGTATTTACGTTAGCAATACGTGAAATCTCCATACGTTTGAAAATACGCTACGTTTATGTGCGTATTTTCTGCGGTGCGCATGCGCAGTGCGTACAAATCTGCGAATTTACGTGTCCGCCACACGTAAATTTGCGGAAATGCATAGTTCAGGATCTGCCCCGTTGTCACAATAGTTTAAACCTCATGCATAATCATCATACATAGCTAGAAACACCATACATACTGTAGTTAGAAAAGTTATACGAGTTTCTCTCCAATGTAATGTGTGTGCAATTGCTTCTCCCATATAATGTGTTTGAGTGTCCTCTCTTCCATGTAATATTTGTGTCCCATTACAACAGTATACATTCTGTAGATAGAAAAATCATAGATAAACATACATACAGCACGTATTTACAAAACCTCATGTGCAGCAAATGTACTAACAAATAGTTTGAAACACGTATATAGCTGTAATTTGTGTGAGTATCCTCACTTCTATTTAGTGTGTGTGAGTGTCCTCTCTTCTTTTTAATATGTGTGAGTGTCCTCTCTCCCATATCTCCCATATAATGTGTGTATAAAAATCACACATTGTCATCATACATAATCAGCATACATAATTAGACACATTATACAGTACAGGATCATAATAAAAAAGAATATAAAACTTTGTATATCATATATAATAATCCAATACATAATCATCATCTACAATTGAAAAAGCATACATAGAATCATCATACATAATCCTGATAGTTAGAATCTTTATGCATAATCATCATACATAGAAACATTATACATTCTATAGTTATACATATACATACATACACAGGGCCGCCAAGAGAAATTCTAGGCCCCGGTAAAGCAACTTCTTGCCCCCCCCTCTCCCCCCCCACAATACTCCCATCATGTGCCACCATCATGTGTTTTCACTCACCTCACCTCTTCCTCCGTGGCGCGCGCTCTCTCCTCCTCAGCATCCAGACGGCGCTGTAGCATATGTGATGATGTCACATGTTGTGACATCATCAGCCAGTGCCACGGGCCCGGGTCTTCGGAAGGGTCTGATATGCAGCACGTTCACACCTCTGCCAACAAAGATTTTTTTACTAGTGTCCTGGGCAGGACAGAGAGAAGGCCTGGGGCTAGGTCGGGCCCCCTCTCTCTCCGGGCCCGGGACACTAGGCCCGACTGTCCCTCCCTGCTGGTGGCCCTGGTCTATACATTCCCTGAGGTCAGAGGTAAGAATGGGATAATAAATGTACAAGTATGACAGGGATAAAAAGTAATATGTCCGGGACCCGTTTCCTCACAATAGTGTTAATGCATCAAAGGTAACAATGGAAATCAGTACATGACGTATATGAGATTTATCCAGTTTACCACCCACATTTCATATTGAAGATGATTGAATACTGCTATCTCTGTATTTTTTAGCGCAGTCCGCTTAACTCTGTATTGTTATAATTCACACATATTGGAGTGAATTATCTGTGTATAGACTATCGGCTTTTATATAACACAATTGTGCACAATTAATAATAAATAAGTGCAACTTACGCAGTTGCTAGCCCGTTATGACAAAATGGCCAAATACATACAGATACAAAGAGCGGCTCTGAGATGATTAAAGTACTAGGAGTCCATCATGCTTTCTGTTTTCAGTTTTATATTGAAATAATTCTTCAGAGCGCGGAGGACAGAGCCGGAGGAGAGGCAGCAAAGGTGAGTTTATTATACAGTGCTTAACAGTGGCTGAGGAATGGTCATTTACATAGAGGGGACACAAAGGCTGGGTGGACACAAAGGGGGGTAATAGTGTTACCCTGATCCAGACCTACAATGCTACACTGACCAGTCTAACGCTCAGCGCAACGTCGCTGCACACCCCAAACATTCCCCCTTGTCTTACCGTATTAATACTTATGCCGGCTGAAGGCTACCCTAACTTCAGCCGGCGTAAGCGAGTGTTAATACGCTGGGATGGCGGCGTTGCAACGCAAATGCCGCCCTCCCAGCCTCATTACCCTCCATCCCACCCGCCTACCTGCACTAACTGCAGCGTAGTAACGCTGGGGGATGCCCCCTCCAGCATTACCACGCTGCTGCTACAGACGCCCAATCGTTGATCAGGCATTGCCGTAGCTACGCCGGGCAACATCTGCCGGCGCATGTGCAGATTGGCTTTTCAGCCGATCTTATGCTTATGCCCGCTGTAGTTAGTATGGTGGGCGTAGGTCTGGATGAGTCCTTAAATGCGCCCAGCCTATTTCTGATGTACTCCCCCTGACACTCCCCCCGTCATTGCGTAAGTACACTCGGTTACGCCGGCTGAAAGCTACCCTAACTTCAGCCGGCGTAACAGAGCGTAGATACGCCGGGCCCATATCGTAACTTAGAAAACCCTGCCCACTTATACTAATTACCCTGCCTCCCCCGCCTACCTATGATGCAATCACGGAAGAGTTAGGACTGTCTATCCACAATTTGTGAAAAATGTACTTACGCTGTAAAACATCTACCGGGTGCATGCGCAGATCTACTTACCAGCTGATCTTACGCTTACGCCCGGCGTAATAGTGATCCAGAGCATAGCTCTGGATCAGGCCCATATTACATAATAAGATACATATTTAAAAAATTGTACATCATCATTATACATATTGTGAGCGGGAGCGGATTTTCAGCAATGATTTCACTATAACTCCAGGTATTATGGTGCAACTGACCTCAGCCAGTTTTATTCAGCAGAGCAAAACAAAAGTGCAAAATAAATACCTTGCCTGTCCGACACTAACTATACATGAGTCACACCTGACTATCACTATACAAAATAATAGTTTGCAACATTAGCAATCACAGAGACAACAGGTTCTCTCACACACAGACTGTGCAGTCCTTCCCCTGGACGGTGAGAGAGTCTCTCCTTAGCCTAGCAGGGCTTTTACCCTGACTAACAGGTGTCAGCCCTAATCAGTCTGGCAGCAGCCAGGCAGCCCAAAAGACCCGGACTGGGCCTAATGGATGGTGGACCCTCCCTCTCTTCCACCATCCACCCCAGGGATCCATTACCAGCTTTTAACAAATGCTGGTGAACTATTGCAAGTGTTTCCCAACGTAATATATAGAGTTAAGATTAGAGTTAGGACTGTTCAGCAGAGAAGCCTTGTAAGTGGCAAACAGCTCATCACGTATCTGCAGATATTTGTAACTAATTCTCTGATTTTTATTTTAAAGATAGAAGTTCATGATTAGTAACTGAGTAATGGCTAGAGTGCCAGGCCATGTCTTGTTTTTTTGTACAAATTTACGATCATCAAAACAATATCATCATTATATATACTTTGAAATATTAAACACAGAAAACTCAAACATAATTATCATCATAAACTGTTAGATAAATCATACAGAAACATGGTACATAGCTAAAAACATTACAAATTATCATTATACTTAGTTTCTATCTACTGTATAAATATTATACAGTAGATAGAAATGTCATCTATAATCATCATAAACAGGGACTGGCTGGCAAATTTTAGCCTGGGGGGGCAAGCCCACAGCAGTGGCCCATAACCCGTTCTTAAAGGGTGGTTGTCAGTAAACCACTGGAGCACTTTAAAGTTAACATTATACACTGAATAACCAGTGTAATAGTCGGCTGCATCACCATCAGGAGTTTTAAAATCATCATAAGTGTCATTACCATGGTGTTATATCAGAGAATGCATAAGGCCTGACAAATGATATACCTTAATTTAACATACAGTATTAAGTAGCACAATTTTAAATGTCAATTAAATCATAGAATGTTACAAATTATTAAGTCACACAATCTAATATATTAATTATGTCACACAATGTAACATATTATTAAAATGGTACTGACCTTCTTTCCCTCTTTAATGCTATCTATACTGCTGCCCACACCATTACACTGCCCATACCATCTATCCTGCTGCTAATCCTATTTATAACAATCAAACTGCCATTACCATCACACTGCTAATACTTTCTTATGGCTTAAAATTACATACACTGCCCCTACTTTCTTATAGCATAGAATCATACACACACACACTGCCCATACTATCACACTGCACCTACTTTCTTATAGCATACAATCACACACAAAGCCCATACCATCACACTGCACCTAATTTCTTATGGCATACGATCACACACATACATACTAACCAGTGGTAGTGGCGTTCCAGACGCTTAATATCACAGCGCTTATAATCCCTCCTCGAACTTCCCGGCAGTGATAATCCCGGCATATGAACAATACCGTCACTTAATATCTTGATGGCTGCAATATATCTACACTGTGTAATTCCCGACACGTAAAATACCGGTCACAGTAATATTCCGGTAAAGGAAAGCCCGCTACATTAAAGTCCCAACACGGAATTAATCTCGGCATGTACGAAATCCCGGTCCATTAAGAACCCGGCATAACATAAACGCTAATTTTACCGGGAATGTTAAAATCTCGGCACTACGTGTTTGCCGGCATAACATCCCAGCAGATGTTTATCTACAATTTTACCTGCGCTCCCCCCATTCATCATATCCTGTTAAACTGTTGATAACAGCACATCTGAATCACTGTTTCCCACTTGAGTCTAAAGCATAGGTTCCCAAACCTGTCCTCATGGACCCCTAACAATCCATATTTTCTAGGTCACATATTTTCTATTATACATAGAAAATAGAAAATTAAATACAAACTATGTGACAGTTGCTAATGAAAACACCTTTGCTCCAGCAGTGAGACCTGGAAAACATGCACCGTTAGGGGTGCATGAGGACTAGTTTGTGAACCTCTGGTGTCGTGAATATGTAGTAATTTCCACATAGTTTGTATTGTAACCATAAATTTAAATAATCTAAAACTTTTATTAATGATTTACTTATACTTTATTTTGTCTAAATATTAACCATTTATATTGCCATGTCCTTTCTGTCATAAGTCCTTTCTGAAATTGTCCTTCTAGTCTATTATATGCTATTATTTTAAAATCTAGTTTATTTCTATTGTTTTGGTGTATCCTTTTTATTGTTATAGCTTTGTAGAAATTTTACTCTATGCCATACATTTTTCTTTTTTTTCTTTTTTTTTGCCCAAGACAAACCTTTCAAACATAATGTAACTTTATCAATATAGAATAAAAAAAAACACAATATGTGTTGGTTAATGTCAATTTTTTATTAACAAATATCGTTTTTAAAATATTCCCCAAAACCCAAGTACAGATTTTTTTATTGAAAGAAACAAGTATCGATGACATTAAAATACATATTTTCTTCAAATTCTTTCTTATTCTTCTATTTTCACCTTTGCTCCATCCTGAAAGGAGAGAAAATTGTTAGCAATTTAGAAATTGTTAATGAGTAAGTATTACACTATAATAAAATAAGAATTTTATGTAATCATTTCCTACCACAACATGTTAACCATTTACTAAAGTACCTAATTACAAAATATCATTAATAGTAACAGGCTTGTAAAATATAAAATTTTATTGAACCAGATGTGTGCCCAACTTGAATTTTCCTTCCTTCTCCCCATCCCGCCTTTGTGTTATCCAAACGTGTTTGTACATATGAAGTTGTATTTCCTCGTCCTCCAATCTTTATCTTTTCCTCATGCATGACAGCATATTTGCGCAAACACAAACAAAACACAACTGATTTTTTGGAAAGGGTTTTTTTTAAAACATGTGTACTGAATTTAACCTACATGCTTGCCTGACTGTTGAGTAGTAAGTTCTCTATGCCACCTGTCCAAGGTATGTCCAAACCGCAATACTGTGTGATGGTCCCTTTTGGCTCAGCTTCCATGCTTGTTGTCGATGAGGCAGAAAAAGATACAATACAATGTGGTCAGGTTTTTCAGTAAATGACAATTTCTTAGACACTCTCTACACTGTCATGCTTACCTGGATGAGGGTGCTGCAAGGCCCTATGCCATCACTCCAAGTTGCCCCATGCTTGGATGTCACTGTAATGGTCCCTTTTGTCTCAGCTCCCATCATCCTTGTTGGCTAGGAGTGAAAGAAAGAAAGAATACAATGTGGTTATCACAACCCGCGGCAGACGCTGCACTTACCTATGCTTTGGCCCCCTGAGAACTGCCATCTCCCGCTGTGCAGCGACTGCGGTCCGTCGGAGGCTGTCACTGAAACAGTGACAGCCCTGTGCCTGTTTACCAGTATTACTGCAGCGTTTGCTCACATGGAATTCTGGCGGCAAACCAGCAGTACTTCGATCCATGGGCGCGGCCATCTTGGATGGATCAGGTGATCGCACTTCTCCAATGGTGTTCCTGCTCTCCAGACCTCCAGCCAATCGGTGCACAGGGCGCACTATTTAAACCCTGTGCACTGGTCCATCAGTGCCAGAACAACTAGGTCTCCTAGGTGCCTGGTACTCCTGCATTCCACTCCTGCGATCCAGTTCTGCGTTCCAGTCCTGTGTTCCAGTCCTGTTCCAAGTCTCGGGGTCCAGTCCAGTGGTCCAGTCCTGTTCCAAGTCTCGTGATCCAGTCCAGTGTTCCAGTCCTGTTCCTGTCTCGTGGTCCAGTCCAGTGGTCCAGTCCTGTTCCAAGTCTCGTGATCCAGTCCAGTGTTCCAGTCCTGTTCCTGTCTCGTGGTCCAGTCCAGTGGTCCAGTCCTGTTCCAAGTCTCGTGATCCAGTCCAGTGTTCCAGTCCTGTTCCTGTCTCGTGGTCCAGTCCAGTGGTCCAGTCCTGTTCCAAGTCTCGTGATCCAGTCCAGTGTTCCAGTCCTGTTCCTGTCTCGTGGTCCAGTCCAGTGGTCCAGTCCTGTTCCAAGTCTCGTGATCCAGTCCAGTGTTCCAGTCCTGTTCCTGTCTCGTGGTCCAGTCCAGTGGTCCAGTCCTGTTCCAAGTCTCGTGATCCAGTCCAGTGTTCCAGTCCTGTTCCTGTCTCGTGGTCCAGTCCAGTGGTCCAGTCCTGTTCCAAGTCTCGTGATCCAGTCCAGTGTTCCAGTCCTGTTCCTGTCTCGTGGTCCAGTCCAGTGGTCCAGTCCTGTTCCAAGTCTCGTGATCCAGTCCAGTGTTCCAGTCCTGTTCCTGTCTCGTGGTCCAGTCCAGTGGTCCAGTCCTGTTCCAAGTCTCGTGATCCAGTCCAGTGTTCCAGTCCTGTTCCAAGTCTCGTGATCCAGTCCAGTGTTCCAGTCCTGTTCCTGTCCTGTCGGTCCAGTCCAGTGATCCAGTCCTGTTCCTGTCTCGTGGTCCAGTCCAGTGGTCCAGTCCTGTTCCAAGTCTCGTGGTCCAGTCC
>WWET01002930.1:43545-59621 GCA_011038615.1 Limnodynastes dumerilii | reverse complement strand
AAAAACAAAACACGTGAATTGGCCCCACTCTTAAGGAAAACTCCTATTATATATTATGTATATGTATGTATAAATCCCTTTGTAAACGTAGGTTTATTGATGGCAAATTAAATCTTGTAGTTAGTAGATACTGTTGTTATTTCAGTTCTAATGGGCTAAATTTAGTAGTTATATAGGTAACTCAGAGTGATGTTAAACTCAATGATTATGCAAAAATAACTCAAATAATGTTAAGATCTCTTAGCTCATATGGTGAGTATATCACTCGTAAAATAGTAGAAAAAATGAGTCAGCCTCTTACACATAATAGGTATAATTGCAACATTTGTTACAGTGAGAATATGGATGTTCTACAAATATAGTAGATAGATAAATCAGCCTCTTACACATAATAGGTATAGTTGCAACATTTGTTACAATGAGGGTATGGAAGTCTCACAAATATAGTATCAATTGGCCCAGATTATGTAGCAATTAAACCACTAGAGAGCCATATTAAATATCCTTATAAATGATTAAAGGTTCCCTAGGGATCTTAGTATGTCATATTGACAAAAAATAATTAGTCTGAGTGTAATAACAGCATGTCCATTCAAATGAAACTGCCGACTAAATAGTTAATATCTAAAGAATGACAGTAGAATATGTATCCTGGTACAGAGTTCAGCTCATCCAACTGCCAATTGTTATGCTGCAAATAATATCCTCTAATATACCATCAATTTAATCAAGAAATCCTAACATACTGGTAATAGCCCACTCCAGATTAATAATCCACCGCAAAATACCCACGGATAAAGAATCATGTCATCCAGTATCTAATTAAGGTTTCCCCGTTATTATGGCACAAGGTTCAGCTAAACTGACCCGTCAATTTAGAAATACAAATGTCTGTTTACAAAAGGATTATAGGGCTCAATCTGCATGTGTTAGAGAAGGCGCTTGTGCACAGCGTCCTCCCAGCCCACTGTCATGCTTACCTGGATGAGGGTGCTGCAAGGCCCTATGTCATGCAACAGACGTGTGTGAATACTTCATTAGTGCGATGTAACATTTCTTTGTCATTACTCAGGCTTCAACCTGTAAAACACTGGTCCACAAACAGTGTACCGGGTCTGTCTTGCCTTCTGCTACGCTCTAACCAGTCACAACACACTAGTATATTAGTGGAAGGTGGACAACACAGTATTATAAGATGTGGATTGATGGTTGAGAAGACAGGATAAAATTAGAGAGAGGGTTAAAACACATGAGAAGATGATGATTATGGTGCAGAAAACAGGTGGAGATGAGTTGAAGGGGGAAAACACAGTAGGATAACATGTGGAATGATGGGGAACACAGGATGAGATGTCTGCAAGGAGGAAAACACAGGAGGATATGATGTTGATGGGGGAGAACAGAGGTGGAGATGATTTGAAGGGGGACAACACAGGTGTAGATGAGTTAAAGGGGGACAATACAGAAGCATAACATGTGGAATCATGGAGAAAACAGAATGAGATGACTAAAAGGGTGAAAACGCATGAGGACAAGATGTTGATGGTCAATACCACAGCAGGAAAGGATTTAGACACAAGAAGAATGTTAAGGAGGAAAAGACTTCAGGATAACATGTAAGTTGATGAGTTGAAGGACACATTATATATCGTATAGGTACGATAATGACATAGGGGAAGGTAGGAAAGTTGAGAATTGTTAGGTGGCAAAGCAGAATACGTCGAGATTTTTTAAAAGTTATTGTGTCTCTATAGCTTGGTATTAGAAATGTGTTTCAAATTATTTTTGATCAAAATCTGCCCTGTAATGTACAAAGTTTGTGAACCACTGGTGTAGAAGAAAAGGAATAAAAAAATATTCAATAATTTTAATGCACACACATTTTTCCAAACTTTCTCATCTTTCTCATGCTTACCTGTCTTGGCAGAAAGCAATGCCCAATGCCTTCCCTCCAAGGTATGCCATGCCTGGATCTGTGTGATGGTCCCTCTGTGACTGCTCACAGTCAACAGACATGGCAGGTGCTGTTTTCACAGAGTACTTTGATAGTGTCACCACAACTTACAACACTTACCTTTTTGGTAGAATGCAAGGTCAAGAAAGCACACAAATGACAATTCTGCTTACCAGACTGTGGAGACTGCAAAGTCCAATGCCATCACAACACGGCATGCTATGCCCGGATCTAAGTGTCATGGTCCCTTGTAGACAATACACTGTATCTGGCTCATACCTGTTATGATACAGTATTTTTTTCTAAGTTATCATTACATACTTTTCCCAAAAATTTGTCAATATTAATGAACAACTTTTGTTTAAACAAAAACACACTAATGCTGAATAATTGTCATGTTTATGTGACACTTACCATGCTGTTTGACAATACCTGTTATTCGTCTTGGGAATCGTCCCTTAATAGTTAAGATTGTAGATGATCCCTCGTAAAAAAGTCATGAGGTCCACTGTACTTCTAAAGGCTATGCAGATTTGCAATGCTGTGTCTCTATCTTTCTGTTCCCTGAGTTGAGGCATTCTTGGAACGTTGGCTGTCACCCTCTCCAAGTGTGTTTGGGTGGTGTTCTGCTCCTTGTGGAAATAGGTGATGAGATTGTAGACACGTAATTTCTTTTCACCCAAAATGCTGTTCCATCATCAGTGCCAGCCCTCCAATTTGTTTTGGGTTCTTGGGATACCCAAATCGTTGTTTTCGTATACAGACCACATACTTGGGGGAAACGTTGGGGCAATTCTTGTGCTTTGACTCCTTGTTCTTTCTTGGCATCTTCCATGGACATAGTTTTCCTCAAAATATGTCACAACAGCCCCTGCATTTGCTGGAAAGTGTGTTTTCAAAGTATCAAAGGCAGCAGGGATTTCAGTATGTGGAAGAAAAGCCAGGGCTAGAATGTGTCTCATAAGGAGGGCGAAATCTGTGTCCATGCCGTACAGTTGTGACAATCCAGTATTTTGTATGCTTCTGTAAATGCTTTGGCCCAAATGGAACAGGCAGCATTTGTTTGTACAGCTTCCAAATTCGCGTTGCGTTGCATTAATTGCCACGATTTCGAAATCTGTAAGGATGTACTGGGGAGCAAGATCTATTTCAAACTCAAGTGCGTAGTCTATGAGGTCCAACAGAAAACGTTCATAGAACTCCTGCGTTTTGCTCGACAACAATCCAAAGACAAGTGGCACAAAACGTCTTGTCGTTGCTTCTGTACCAACCATGGCATGAATGCTGTAAATTTGTCTAAAGATCGTTGGGCAGGTCTTGAAGGTTCCATCCATCACCCAATAAGCAGCCTCTTGCATTTTTAGCAAATTTTGTTTTGTGGCAAAAAGCAAAATACGGTCATTCCCAAACGTACTGTCCTTGCCTAGGAATTTATCGCCGTTGAATTCCTTCAAATTATCAGGGACACAAATTTCGCTCAGGGACATGGGCTGGGCTGGCATTTGGGACAGTCTCACCCTCTTGATGGATTGTCGCAAGGCATCATGGTTTGGCATATAGGCTGTGCTGGTGGAAGGCATTTCAGAGTAACTTGCTGGATGATTTGAACTGGGGTCTCCATGGTTGTTCTTGCTCGTTACTTCACTTTCTCTCTTGCGATCGCCACTTCAGTGTTTTCGGCCCTGGCATTGTGGTTATGCTCAGTGTGAGACACCACTTGTTGACTTTCAGCAAACTCGATAGTCGTTGCATACGATCGATAACCTCCACTTTTCTTCTCGGTGCAATTCCAATAACACCGATTGTTAGGAGAGAGCGGGTAGATCCTATCCGACAGGAGTGAGCAATGCAAACACAAAACAATAAACAAAAGATGAATCAGGGAAACTCACCAGTAAGTAGAGCCAGTGCCCGTCTGGAGACTTCACTAGAGCCCCTAATGGTGGGGATAGACTGGCGCTGATGAGACTTCTCCTGGATACAGACCTTAGAGGATACCCGGGAAAGGAAATGGGACCAAGCGGGAATGGGACAAGAAATAGCGGGTAAAGGGGAATAGCAGTAACAGAAGAGACTGTACTAGACAAACTACAGATAACACAGAACGGATGGTCCTGGGCAGACAATACTAGGACTGACAAACAGGACTAACTGGGGAACTCACTCAGCAATCAAACAGGCAACCCAAAAGGGTACACAAACACTGCCCCATTTTTGTGTCTCTCTACCTACCTTTACCTTGCTGGTTTACCTGTGTTTATTAACCCTTGCTTACCCTGAGTGTCAATGACAGGGTACTAGGCAAGGAAGGCTAGGGCACTCAAGAAAACAAAGGATCAGATGCAAGAAGATAAAGAGGCAAGATAAGAGAGAGAGAGCAGCACGGGGAAGCAGAAGCTATAACCGACGGGGAGCTACTGCACAGCCTGGGCTTTAAACCCCCAGGAACCAATGGGAGAGAGAGAGCAGTGCACGCCAAAAGAACAGCTGGGAGCCGGAGACGTGATGGTGAACGTAGGACTCCGCCTCCCAAGCTGATTGGAGGAGAATGGTTGCCATTGGGACCGACCGACGCAGCCTAAGGAAAGATGGCTGCACCCAGGAGCCGCGGGACGACGCGTGCCGGGAGGCACCGCCAAAGCTGAGGAATGAGGTATGCGGTGGTTAGAGGTAAGGACTGGAGCTGGCGCCTGGGAACTGCCGTTACACGTCGCCTGCTGCTGGCGGCGTGTAACACCGATCACCATGCTGTTTGTTTTTGCTAAACAAGAAGCCATCGATATTTAGCAAAAAACCTCCCCTTCAAGATGGCACCATCCTGAAAGGTGTTTCATCCATAGTTTTTCAGCAAAGTTGATGATTGTTCTAAAAAGAACAGTTTTGTACTGGCAGCTAACTAGTAGTACAAAAGGTTGTACAAAAATAAATTCTCTTTCTGATCTCTTGAGAACAGATGTACAAAAGACTCAGAGAACACTATGCTGTATAAAGTAATCCAACGAAGTGCGCCTTGAAAAAGGGTGCCTTCATGATTTATACTAAAATTGTTGAGGACATCATCAATAAAAATTTTAAATCCCTTTCTATGATTGGAACATTGTCATAACTGACAGTTTTGAAACTGATGACGTACGTCACATATTCAGAACCTTTATAGACATGTTTGAATGTAAAGATTTATCTGTTTTCAAATTTAAATATATAGCATCTATATAGATTATCAGATATGTTTTAATTTCATATTAAAATATTCACATATTTTGATATCTTTTTCTCTCAAACGTCTTTCGAAATTAGTGCATGCCTTTACAATTTTTGAATGCAGTAGAGGATTATGGTCACAAATTGCAAAACCAATGATAGTCTCGTATTTGTCTCTATTAATCTTTAACAACAAAAGTGTCTATAAAAGTGCTTTTTCGCACATTAAATATTGTCTATCTTGAGAATCTTCAGACCTTGAGGTTGTATTGGTGCTTCGCAGATTTCGAGAATAGCAAACGTGTCAGTCATCTCATTGAGATTTCAGGGCACATTATTTTCTGAAAATGGTTACTTGGGAGCGTCGGGAGGTGAGTGCTATTGAAGAAAAGTCATCTAGTGACCAATCTGAATGGCTGGTCATTGATGACGATTGCTACAGTTCTGATACACCTAAAGTTGTGCCCCCGTGGATCTCCGAAACTCCTCGTTCCGAAGCTGCAGAGGATGATGAGTCCGATGATGAGGAACATGTAGACTGCTCGGGCGATGAGGATGATGAAGAAAATGTTGATGGTCATCCACATGCAGTCCAGTCCATAAAGTTCACTTTACAGGAAAACATTGTTCTTGTTGACATTGTAGAGGTTTACACTATCTTCGCCAAAGATATGTCACTCACCAAGTGTTATCCATGTTTTTATCATAAAATATTATTATAGGGGTCAGCACCAACGACCTACATTATCAAAGTTTACTTTTGTGTCTACTTTGCAAGGCGATTTTATTCTGTTAATATCATGAATTTTCTTCTTTACATTCTGTTCATAATTTTTCAATGTTTTTTGTTTTAAGTTTTTACACTTGATGAACTTGTAATAGCTACTGTCAATATAAATGAGTAATTGTCAGATGGTATCTTACACATAATCAAATCCATATTTTTATGGTTAGCGATAGATAATTTCATGCTAATTATAGTTGTCACAAGTTATGTGTCCAGTATGAGCCTTTTGTTTAAAGTTTAACTGTGCAGAGTTGGTTTCCTGCACGCTTAATTACACCCGTGAAAATTGTAGTTTGCAGACTGTTTAATGTCGGCCATTTTGTTACACATAGTGATTGACTCAAGTGGTCTTAAAATGGCGCGTTCACATGTTAATTACGTAAACCATCCAAAAACAGAAAATCTGTTACCTACTTGCATTGAAGCAGGCAATTTTTCAAATGCTGACCTACTTTCTTATTGCTAAATATTAAAAACATTTTTATGGTTAGTATAATGAAATCATATTTAACGTACAACTATGATATCTAAAAACAGATGTCATTGTTATACTTTGACAGCGGATGTGAAAGTATTACATTATATTCCATTGAATTGTTGTACCTTGGTGACAAGGACACCCAAAAAAGTATTAGGTTTGTTAACACCACTTACAAGGTATTCACATATTCACATATGTGTACTGAGATTTGTAAACCTATGTTAACACTCTTTTTGTGGTTGTTATATGATTAGTTAAAGTGACACATGATAGCTGTAACACGAATTGTATGGCCACCCTATTTCTAATCTTACAACAACATTTTTAAATTTGTCACATGCGTCTGTTATATTATATTTACATGTCTTTAATTAAGCTTGTGACGCCAAATAGTTCATATATCTAATTGTTGAAATTTAATGAGTCATAGTGATGCACAAGGTAGCATCAGATAGTAAATGCTGAACATATTTACATTCCTTTATTAAAATAATAATACATATTGAGAAGCTTACATACACCAATATTTGGGTGCCCATGTGTCATTACACATCAAATTAAATGAGGCAAATCTGCTTCCATGACAGTTCTCTATTTTAGAAGTGTTACAAATATCAAAACTGATATACATTGTTCATCCAATTTTCTTTTTCAGGTTATAACGCACTATGCAAAGATAATCTTTTCAGGTTATAATGCACTATGCAAATATAATCTTCAACAAAACAGTAAGCAGTAGCAGGCAGTGTGAGCGTATATGAACAAGAATATGCAAGGCTGTCTGTGCTGCAAGTAAATGCAATAGAAGTACTGCAAACTGCAAAAAGCGCTAATGGGACTGTAGGCAATTGACCAAAAAGAAAATCCTACAAGAGCAGAAAGGGAGAAAGATCACTTTCAATGCCTGGGAGCAGAAAATGAGGCAACACATTCTCTCTCTACCACCAGATGACACGTCGCCTGTCAAGAGCCAAAAGAGGCCTTCTAATGCAATTGGTAGGTGTCAAAGAAAATAATTGAATAAAATGGTGAGGTTGACAATACAGTCATACTTGAAAAATTTTATAATTGTGGTAAAACTGTTCAATTTTATTAATCATCTACTACCTTGCTTAACTATATAGTAAGGTTGAACATGTAGATAGTACTTGAGCCTCTAACAATATTTTTGGGTTACATTGTAAAATAAACCATGTTATAATTTCTATTCCTAGGTGTAACTTTATGTAAAAAGGCAAGAAAAATGGAGAATGTGAAACTGAGTTAGTTTACTAAAAATGGGAAATGACAAATTAGTAAACAATTAAATTTTTGGGGGTCAGTTAGCACTGTTACTGTTTACTATGCACATGTGAGTCCTCTGTCAATGTGTATTACAGTTTCAGTATACTCATTAGGTCCAAGCACTTTGGAATGTGTGGGTGATAGCCATGGATCAAAAAACATGGATGAACAAGGTATAAATAATGGTGCAAACAAAACAACATTATCAATTAACTTTAAATAATCTTAACCCATTGTTTTTAATGTTTAAAAAAGCTTATCAAACTACATAAATAACATAAAAGTGGTAAAATAACCAAAATTAAAATGTCTTAATGAATATATTTCAAATGAAAAAAAAAAAAACACAGAATTGCAAACTACAACTATAGATGGCATAAAATTTTAACTTTAAAATGTTAACAAACTTTGAAAGGTTCAAGCTAAAACATAAAGAATAACATTACATATCATTGTAGTGCTACTCCTAAAAACTGATTGTTCATTTTCCTTTAAATGTATAATAATATACGTTTTGTTGCATGTTATTAGCTGCTGCTGGATAAAGTTCTGATAAAGCTGCAGTTAAAGCATCCTCCCAAGAATTGGACGAAGGTAAAAACAACAATTAGCGTTAGATATTGATCCCTCTGATCAATATCTCCCTCTGATGAAGTCGTAGACACGACAAAACGCGTCAGGGCGTTACCTATTTGTGAGGACCTGTATATCGGAAGCACTTGAGCCACCTTTCATCTATTATCCGCACCAAGGCACTTTACGAATATTTGCTTTGAACTTGGAATTGATAACTCCTGCCTGCACGCCAAGTCCGGAGTACGTGCACTTTCACAGGTTGGCAGCCGATACGGCACCTGGGGAGGAGGAGGAACGGTGAACTAGAGCTTGCAGCCGGACGCGGCTGCAGCTCGTGAACTGAGCAACTCTGTTTACACAGAAATGGTGGTAACTATACATTGACCAATTCCCCTCGTAATTTTGTTGCCACGCTTACAAAAACATCCTTTGTGGAGGTGTGCTCTGAAATTTTGAAGTCATCTATCCACCTAAAACATTGCCAATATAAGATCTGTGACTCACGTTTCAGTTGGGGTGTTTACTAAGACCACGTGCACACAGGCAGCGTGTTGTTTACAAGTGGAGAGACTAAGAGATAAATTGTGTTTGCTTGGGAGGTTTTCCCCTAGCTATCACTTTCTATAATTATTAAGACCCCCTCTCTCTTCTCCTCAGCGGATTTAAGTCTCTAAAGTGCTTTTTCTATTTTGAGTATTAACTCAACTGTATATTTCCTCATATGATTATTTTATTATCTGTACTATTATTGTGTATGGTGATATTAAAGTATTTTTTATTAATTGTTATCTAGATACTGTGGACATTATATTATTTTATTTTTTATTTTTTGTGTTTTTCTGTGTTTTTGGTGAATTTTAAGCGCCTAGTGATTTTCTCTCTCCAGTCCTATGAGGTGGGTGCAGTCCAGGATTAGTTACCCCGGTCCTATGAGGTGGGAGCAGTGTAGGATTAGTTACCTCGGTCCTATGAGGTGGGTGCAGTCCAGGATTAGTTACCCCGGTCCTATGAGGTGGGTGCAGTCCAGGATTAGTTACCCCGGTCCTATGAGGTGGGTGCAGTCCAGGATTAGTTACCCCGGTCCTATGAGGTGGGTGCAGTCCAGGATTAGTTACCCCGGTCCTATGAGGTGGGTGCAGTCCAGGATTAGTTACCCCGGTCCTATGAGGTGGGTGCAGTCCAGGATTAGTTACCCCGGTCCTATGAGGTGGGAGCAGTGTAGGATTAGTTACCTCGGTCCTATGAGGTGGGTGCAGTCCAGGATTAGTTACCCCGGTCCTATGAGGTGGGTGCAGTCCAGGATTAGTTACCCCGGTCCTATGAGGTGGGTGCAGTCCAGGATTAGTTACCCCGGTCCTATGAGGTGGGTGCAGTCCAGGATTAGTTACCCCGGTCCTATGAGGTGGGTGCAGTCCAGGATTAGTTACCCCGGTCCTATGAGGTGGGTGCAGTCCAGGATTAGTTACCCCGGTCCTATGAGGTGGGAGCAGTGTAGGATTAGTTACCTCGGTCCTATGAGGTGGGTGCAGTCCAGGATTAGTTACCCCGGTCCTATGAGGTGGGTGCAGTCCAGGATTAGTTACCCCGGTCCTATGAGGTGGGTGCAGTCCAGGATTAGTTACCCCGGTCCTATGAGGTGGGTGCAGTCCAGGATTAGTTACCCCGGTCCTATGAGGTGGGTGCAGTCCAGGATTAGTTACCCCGGTCCTATGAGGTGGGTGCAGTCCAGGATTAGTTACCCCGGTCCTATGAGGTGGGAGCAGTGTAGGATTAGTTACCTCGGTCCTATGAGGTGGGAGCAGTCCAGGATTAGTTACCTCGGTCCTATGAGGTGGGTGCAGTCCAGGATTAGTTACCCCGGTCCTATGAGGTGGGTGCAGTCCAGGATTAGTTACCCCGGTCCTATGAGGTGGGTGCAGTCCAGGATTAGTTACCCCGGTCCTATGAGGTGGGTGCAGTCCAGGATTAGTTACCCCGGTCCTATGAGGTGGGTGCAGTCCAGGATGAGTTACCCCAGTCCTATGAGGTGGGTGCAGTCCAGGATTAGTTACCCCGGTCCTATGAGGTGGGAGCAGTCCAGGATTAGTTACCTCGGTCCTATGAGGTGGGTGCAGTCCAGGATTAGTTACCCCGGTCCTATGAGGTGGGTGCAGTCCAGGATTAGTTACCCCGGTCCTATGAGGTGGGTACAGTCCAGGATTAGTTACACCGGTCCTGATAGGTGGGTGCAGTCCAGGATTAGTTACCCCGGTCCTATGAGGTGGGAGAAGTCCAGGATTACCATAGTTACCCCGGTCCTATGAGGTGGGAGCAGTCCAGGATTAGTTACCTCGGTCCTGTAAGGTGGGTGCAGTCCAGGATTAGTTACCTCGGTCCTATGAGGTGGGAGCAGTGTAGGATTAGTTACCTCGGTCCTATGAGGTGGGAGCAGTCCAGGATTAGTTACCCCAGTCCTATGAGGTGGGTGCAGTCCAGGATTAGTTACCCCGGTCCTATGAGGTGGGAGCAGTCCAGGAGTAGTTACCCCAGTCCTATGAGGTGGGTGCAGTCCAGGATTAGTTATCCCGGTCCTATGAGGTGGGAGCAGTCCATGGTTATTTTCTATTGTTACAGTCAATCATATCTTTATCATTGTATTAATCACCTTCTGAATCTGGTCCCACATTACGTAAATGTCTGTATCTATGCCTACCTGAGAGCTGGCAAAGACACAGGCACTGCCCAGTCCATCATATGTTGTCATCTGGGCTTGGTTTGGTAGTACAGCTTACACAAGAGCAATAAAAATACAGAAAACAAGAATCCTCAGGGTTGCAAGTCATTATCATCATTATGGCTGTCCACCAGGGAGAAATCATCACCATCATCATGCTAATCTCCGGGGTGAAGTCATCATCATGGCTGTCATCCAGGGAGAAGTCATCATCATCATCATCATCATCATCATAACTGACATCTGAGGAGAAGTCATTATCATAATTGACATAACTTTGTCTATTACCATTTTAAGTCCTATCACAGGTTTTACACCTTGGGCCTGATCCAGACTAGTGCTTGAACTTAGTAACTCCTGTGCTAAACCATGTGGATTTCAGGGGGAGTCAAGCTAAATGTATTCTTTGCATGCAGGGATATATCTTTGAATTGCTTACTGCACACAGATACTGACCAGCTTTACTATCACACTGTTATTTAGACTTGGGATAGGAAACATCACCTCTCAAGTCTAATACTGTTTGCAACAGATGAAATGTGACTCCCCTGCAATCAACATGGTTTAGTCCAGGAGTAACTAAGTTCATGCACTTAACTAGGCCTGGATGAGGCCCCTTGTAACTAAGCTGCACATACCTATTACCACTAGCGCTGAACCTATACTTCATTTGTTTGTTGTCTGTAATCATCATAACTGACATCTGAGAAGTCATTATCATCATGGCTGACCTCCAGGGAGAAATCATCACCACCATCATGTTGACTTCTGGGGAGAAGTCATCATCATGGCTGACCTCCAGGGAGAAGCCATCATCATGAATGTCCTCTGGGGAGAAGTCATCATCATGGCTGACCTCTTGGGAGAAGTCATCATCATGAATGTCCTCTGGGGAGAAGTCATCATCATG
The DNA here is from genome assembly GCA_011038615.1 of Limnodynastes dumerilii. NCBI lineage: Eukaryota > Metazoa > Chordata > Amphibia > Anura > Limnodynastidae > Limnodynastes > Limnodynastes dumerilii. Next base: position 47,715 of record WWET01002930.1, on the reverse strand, counting down.
GCTGACCTCTGGGGAGAAGTCATCATCATGGCCGACCTCTGGAGAGAAGTCATCATCATAGCTGACCTCCAGGTAGAAGTCATCATCATAGCTGATCTCCGGGGAGAAGTCATCATCATGGCTGATCTCTGGGGAGAAGTCATCATCATGGCTGAACTCTGGGGAGAAGTCATCATCATGGCTGACCTCCGGGGAGAAGTCATTATCATGGCTGACCTCTGGGGAGAAGTCATTATCATGGCTGACCTCTGTGGAGAAGTCATTATCATGGCTGACCTCTGGGGAGAAGTCATCATCATGGCTGACCTCTGGGGAGAAGTCATCATCGTGGCTGATCTCTGGGGAGAAGTCATCATCATAGCTGACCTCCGGGGAGAAGTCATCATCATGGCTGACCTCTGGGGAGAAGTCATCATCATGGCTGACCTCTGGGGAGAAGTCATCATCATGGCTGACCTCCGGGGAGAAGTCATCATCATGGCTGACCTCCGGGGAGAAGTCATCATCGTGGCTGACCTCTGAGAAGTCATCATCATGACTGACCTCTGAGGAGAAGTCATCATCATAATGATCCAAGTCCATTAGAGTGAGTAAAACATCTTTCCCTCCTGTTGTGGCTCAGAATCTCATGTGTCTTTTCCAGAAATGTGAGGTGGCTTCAGCTCTACCTACTTAGCTTTATCACCATGTTCTTCTGGAAGTCACCCCAGGTCCACATCAGACCCTCACTATACCGGGGCCGGTCTACACAATGTGACCTGAGACTTCCTTCCTTCTCAGGCTCCTCTCACCCGCTCTCTAGGAGGACTCTGGGACATACCGGGAGAGGGGATATTTATATGCGTTTTGTCTCTTTTCAGGGTGATTGTCAGTGCTCCCATCTATCAGGATTCCAACAATGAAACCGGACGATTATATCACTGCCATCCTAAAACCAAAGACTGCACGTTGATTTCTCTCACCGGTAAACCTTCCGTCATGTACTCGTGTTATTGCAGGGTAAACTTATTTCATATGAAGCTGGAAGACACAATAGGTCCAATTCTATTTCCCGCAATGAACATTGTGCACATCGCGCCCAATAGATAGGTCCGCAAAACATCACCTACTTAGAATATTTGTATGACCCGCATTGTGTGGTAAACAGGGCTGGCTGCACGCAACATGGCCACGAAGACCTCATTAAAAAGAAAAAAAGTAAAAATAAATAACCTAGCAGAGGCAAAAAACAAATAAATCCCCCCCCCCCCCCCCCCAAAAAAAAACATAATAAAACATTTAAAAAAACTTCATTACAGGCTGTAACTAGCCCGGGTGTCAGGACATGCTGGTACTTGTAGTACTCCACAAACCAGCATGCCCGTGGTTACCATAGAACCAGTAGAGGGCCCTTCATCTGTAAGGTCCATCTTTCAAACTTTTAATCCATAAGGTTGGCTTGGAAATATAAACCCTTCTAGAGACGCCACATGTCTGTCCAACCAGACCTCCACCGCAAGAATGACACTGCTGGCTAGGACCTCTATTTATAACCTTGGACTTTCCCACTCTGTCCCAGGTTATAAATAGAGGTCCTGGACAGCAAGGTCACATTTTCATCTTCTGGGGGCAGAGACATAGGACACTACATGTGGGTAATGACGATGAGAAGATTTTGATAATGTTAACGGACATTTTACAGGACCTTTGAAATAAGGTTGAAATATTTTGCCCAATTCTGTTGAGGGCAATGTATGTATGGTGTGGGCGTGATATTAGCTAACTTGCATATACAATGGACGTGATGTTTACATAGTACCATTCTATTGCCATAGGTTATGCCAACATCACACCCAAAACATACGCCAAAAAGAGGGCATTATAATATACACCTCAAAGGAGAGAGAATTATAGCGTTATCTTTTGTACAAAAAGCACATTATATAATACAGTCGTTAAGGTAGGTGCTCAGATAGCCTGGATAAATGAGAAGTTGGGGTTGCACTGTTCTGTAGTTATAAAGGTGCTGCCACTGTAGGTAATTGGCGGGTTATCCTTAGTCCCGGCTAGGTAAATACGGTAAATAAAGAATATACCCAGGACACTCCTTAAAACATGACATTTTTAAAATGTTCAAAGTCATACAACATAAATCATAAATCATAAATCAAATTAAACATAAAGACTTGTAGGGTAAGTTGACCGTACAAAACTGAAATACGCCAGAAGTCTGACCGATGCTTAACACCCTTATTAGGCAGGTGTATCCAGGTGTGATACTTGAGGAAATAGAAAGGAAATAGTTGAGGTGAGTTTATAGGTGGTCCCAAAGGGATGTACACTTGGTATAACCCTTGACTGTGCTGAAGGAGTAAGACTGTGGGTGACTGCTCAAATAGTTCACAGTACTATATCCGTCTATGGGTGTTATGACACTCCGGGTTTACCTTGTGAGTACCGGAGTGGTCAGACAGAGAGAGTAGGTGTGGCACCCCGGGTTTACCTGGTGAGTACCGAGGTGGCCACAAAAAAGATAGGAAGGGTGAATGAGTCGATTACCAGGGTCCGGAATGTTTACCTTCAGGGGGTTTTCACCAGAGCCCCTGATGGTGGTGGTGGGTTTGGCTGTGCCCTAAAAGCCTGGTCGTGCCCCGTTGAACCAAACCTTATGGAAAAGGAAAATAGGAGACCCAAGTGATGAACCAGAAAGAGACAAGGAGCACAAATATAACCGTGGGAGCAGAGCAGTCCGGAAGATACCAACCTGAGACGGACTACAAAAAATACTTAACAACGCACGGAGGACTGGAAAAAGGACACGGTACAATACGGGACAAACTAGGTCACACACTCGCACATTCACACAGTGGAATCTCCAAGGAGATAACACAAACAGTCACTCAAGAAAGTACTAGGCAAAATAGGTGAGGAGGGAACAATAAGGAAGGAGCACCTGGTATAAGAAACAAATGGAGAGAGGAAAAATGGAACAAGGCAGGGCAGGAGGTCAAACAGAGATCAGATCACTTGGCAGCAAGGCACTAGGCACACAAAATAGCAGGTCAGAGTACTGTCAGGACAGAGACTATAACCAGCACCTGCTAAAGGGAGAGACTGACTAATAAAGGGCAAGCAGCGAATGGGAACCGAGTAGAAACACGCCAAAGAAGAAGATAGGCTGGCGTCCTGGTTGCCGGGAGATGCACCAGACGCCAGCCCGACAGAGACTGTGAATATGCGTCCCTAGCAATGAGCCGAAGCAAGCGCCGGGAGGCGGGGAGAAGCACGTCAGAGCAGCAGATGGCCGGAAGCAGCGCTGGAGCCGCGGGGAGTACTGGATCATGGCCAGGCACAGGGAGAAGGTAAGGAATAGGCATGGGAGAAGGTGGCCGTCCCGTGGCGCTGCCTAACATTACCCCCCCCCTTGATGAGGGGTTGAGGAACCCCTAACCGCAGTTTTCTTTGGAAATTTAGAGTGGAATTCCTTGACAAGCCTGTCGGCATGAAGATCTTGGGCAGATACCCACTCGCACTCTTCTGGGCCATAGCCCTGCCAGTGAACCAAATAGAAAAGCTTCCCTCGGATCTTCCTGGAATCCAGAATGTTCTCAATAACAAATTCCTCATTACCATCAATGATGATTGGTGCTGGTCTGGAATCATTCTTCCGAGGAAATTTGCTAGAAGTCTAGAAGGTTTGAGGAGGGATGCGTGGAAAGTATTGGGAATATGCATAGATGTGGGTAGTTTAAGACGAAAAGAGACCGGATTAACTCTTCGAATGATGAGAAAAGGTCCGATTAAACGAGGTCCCAATTTCCAAGAAGTCTGACGAAGACTGATGTTTCTAGTAGATAGCTGATTTGACAAGGGCTTTCTTAACCTTCCTCCACAAGGATTTAAAACAATTGACAGAAAGTACCATGTTGGGGTTCCGAAGATTGTTCTGGAAGAAACAACGAGGTGGCACGAGGGTGAAAACCAGAGGAACAGAAGAACGGGGAGAACTTGGTGGATGAATGAGTAGAGTTATTGGGCCTGATCCAGAGGTACGCCGGTGCGCTGTGCTTACTAAAGCACAGCGTATCGGCGTTCACTTACCATGGCACTGTGCGGGCGTATGGCCCCTTCCTTACGCCGGCTGAAGGCTACCCTAACTTCAGCCGGCGTAAGGAAGGGGCCATATGCTCG
>WWET01002930.1:0-10775 GCA_011038615.1 Limnodynastes dumerilii | reverse complement strand
TGACCCTAACCCTCCCTCCCCTGCAGCCTAACCCTAACCCTCCATCTCCTGCAGCCTGACCCTATCCCTCCATCCTCTGTAGCCTGACCCTGACCCTCCCTCCTCTGCAGCCTGACCCTGACCTGGGTTTAGCTGCTATGTACTTACTTATGTGCTTTTGCTAGAAATCCCAAGGATTCAAAAGAAATTGTATATGAAATGTGTGTTTGCACACAATGGGGTATATCCAGAACTAAGTGCGCTCGCCGGAGACATAAAAACGCTATTCTGCATGTACTGCTCATACACGCGGCAGATGTTACGACACCTAACTCCGAACGTACGTACCAGACTACTATCAACAGCGAAAATATGAACGAGGGGGCGGGCCAGCCATATGACACCTGTAATTGCGCTTCGGAGGCGGGGAGAAACATTTAAATCGTACAGTATGGGCGCGCTTAGGCGCGTAAGTACGTGCAGCCATTGCGGCCAACAGGAAAAGTTAAGGTAGGGTTTGGAAAGCGCAACATGGCTAAACTACGAACGGCCGAAGGGAGTGCCCAGTAAATACGCCACGCTAGGAAACGCAATGGAAACGTCGCTTTGGATCTGGCCCTGTGTAATTTAGCCCTCAGTACCTGTTAGATCACCATATAAAACATTGTAAATGGAATAAAATAACTAAATATCAATAGTACAAAATGTCATGGAAAAGATACAGTGTATGAAGTAGTAAGCAAAGAAGGCATTAAAGAAACTTACCTGAATATACGCACGTGAATTATCCGCCGTATACACCGATTCAGAGAAAAGAAAGAAACCGATGACCCCCTTCCGCTGTGTCAGGAGTGCAAACTAAGGACGTCAAGGAACAAAGAGAGGTCCGGCGCTCCAAACATACATTAAATAACACTATGTGTCAGCACATAGATAAAAAGGAATTTTTGTTTGGAGCGCCGGACCTCTCTTTGTTCCTTGTATTTACATAGTGGTCACTTTGGTCCTTGGCTGCACCCCTATATTTATATATACACTTGCACATATTTAATTTAGTGGATAGAAGCGCAGCCATTTCTCTTGCTACTGTTTAAACTAAGGACGTCAGTCGTCCCTGCGTATAACGCGCTATGTGAGGACTTTATAAGCTGTGAATCAGTCGCGCGTAATGGTGCATAAATTGCTTATGATTCAAAGATACGTAAATAAACGCACTGATCAGTCTTCGAAAAAGTAATAAGTAAAAATTAAAATACATTTTATTTCTAAAAACATCAAGTACTGTCATTAACATTTGTAATCAAAAATAACCATAAAACAAAAACAAGAATGAAAAATAGACATGACAATACTTTACAAACACAAAGAAATACCGTATGAAGTTATGAAAATAATGCACCACCACTAGAAAAGAAAAATAAAACAAATAAAAACAAATAACAAATAACCACTATAGTTATATAGATGTAAAAGTAATTGTGTTTGTTATAAAAATTTAAGGTCATTAGTTTTAAAAAAAAAACTTTCTCAAAATATACACAAAAAATAGCAACTTTACATGTTTAAAGTCTAGCACAAAATGTGAAATCAGCATTAGCCTAAAAACAGCCTTTATGTGTTTATTTTATAAACACACATCCATTGATTATAAACACACATCCATTGATTATATACACGCATCCATTGATTATATACACACATCCATTGATTATATACACACATCCATTGATTATAAACACACATTCATTGATTATACACACACATCCATTGATTATATACACGCATCCATTGATTATACACACACATCCATTGATTATACACACACATCCATTGATTATACACACACATCCATTGATTATACACACACATCCATTGATTATACACACACATCCATTGATTATACACACACATCCATTGATTATACACACACATCCATTGATTATACACACACATCCATTGATTATACATCCATTGATTATAAACACGCATCCATTGATTATAAACACGCATTCATTGATTATAAACACGCATTCATTGATTATATACACGCATCCATTGATTATAAACACGCATCCATTGATTATAAACACGCAGCCATTGATTATAAACACGCATTCATTGATTATAAACACGCATCCATTGATAATAAACACGCATTCATTGATTATATACACACATCCATTGATTATATACACACATCCATTGATTATATACACAAATCCATTGATTATAAACACAGATCCATTGATAATATACACATCCATTGATTATAAACACACACCTATAGATTATATACACACATCCATTGATTATAAACACACACCTATAGATTATATACACACATCCATTGATTATAAACACACATTTATTAATTATAAACACACATCCATTGATTATAGACACGCAGCGGGTGTGGTCTGATATAAGTGAGAGAAGACACATGGCCTCACAGCAAACAATACGGTTCCTCAACTTACGAGTGGTTGAGGGCGACCGTAACTTTTCCTGTGCGTATGTTAGTTTCCGCAAGGCTCCTACCTGTGAATCAGTCCTAACTGAGTTGGCCCATACTGTACATTAGTAGCCCGTGTACTGCTCATTTGCAGCAAGAGTCTTGCCCCTCTATCCACGCATGCGGGACTCATTACAGTGCATCAGTCCTAAGTCTGACCTCCGTGTATGTGCATCAGTCCTAAGTCTGACGTCTGTGTATGTGAATCAGTCCTAAGTCTGACGTCCGTGTATGTGAATCAGGCGGCCAGGGTTTCCAGGCTTATATTTGGTTTCTGAGCATGCGCAGTGTAACTGATCGTAAAGACACGCACGTGGATTCCACACTTAGGGCCGGATTCAGAGCTCCGGCCGCAATGCAATAAAGACCGCGTGTACGCAATCTACGTTGCAAGAAGTAACGTAGATTACGTTGCAAAATTACTGCGCATGCGCAGTAGCACTTTTCGCAGAACTCCGGCCTCAATTGCATTGTGAATGGAGCTCTGAATCCGGCCCTTAGTTAGGAGTGAATACAGTCCTATGTTTTTTCAGCAATTAACGTCCAGATGTGTGTGTAAATGGTGTGTAGATCATGCGGATGAATCGTCAGGCTGATCGGGAATTGATATTGGATGTATTGCTTAATATATGGAATTGTGAGAAAAACATGTAGTGTATATTCAGCTTAAGGTAGAGGAGTGATGTGACGGGGAGTCTGCAGTGACATCACAGTAAAAGTAGAGTGAGGTCACAGGACTAGTGTTTGTAGTGACATCATAAAGCAGTATATTGACATCACAGGAAATATGTGTGCAGTGACATCACAGGGGGAGTGTGGTGATGTCACAGTGGTAGTTTCTGAAGTGACATCAGAGGTGATATTACAATGGGGGGTGCAATGACATCACAGGGGATTATAGTGATGTCACAGGGATAGTCTCCACGATGATATCATAATGGGAGTATAGTGATGTTTTGAGAAAAGTGTGTGCAGTGACATCACAGGGGAGTATAAATATGTCACAGGAAAGGCGTGTGCAGTGACATCACAGGGGAGTATAAATATGTCACAGGAAAGGCGTGTGTAGTGACATCACAGGGGAGTATAAATATGTCACAGGAAAGGCGTGTGTAGTGACATCACATAAAGAGTGTGGCGATGTTACGGAGGTAGTATCTAAAGTGACATCACAGGAACGAAGTGTGCAGTGACATCACAGCGGATAGTAATGTCATAAGAAAGGTGTGTGCAGTGACATCACAGGGGTGAGGAAACATCAAAGGGGAAGTGCAGTGACATCACAAGAGGTGAGAAGTAACAGTACGGGGGGAGTACAATGACATCACAGGGGAGTATAGTGACATTACAGGAGTAGTCTGTGGTGACATCACAGATGGAGTGAAGTTATTCATAGGGGTATTGTCCGTGGTGACATCACAGAGAGGAGTGCAGTTACATCACAGATGGAGTGTAGTGATGTGACAGGTGTAGTGTCTGCAGTTACATCACAGATGGCGTGTAGTGACATCACAGCGGAAGTGTCTGCAGTGACATCACAGGGAGAAGTGCAGTGACATCACAGATGGCGTGTAGTGATGTGACAGGGGTAGTGTCTGCAGTGACATCACAGGAAGGAGTGCAGTGACATCACAGATGGAGTGTAGTGATGTGACAGGGGTAGTGTCTGCAGTGACATCACAGGGAGGAGTGTAGTGATGTGACGGGTACTGTCTGCAGTGACATCACAGATGGTGTGTAGTGATGTCACAGGGGTAGTGTCTGCAGTGACATCACAGATGGCGTGTAGTGATGTCACAGGGGTAGTCTGCAGTGACATCACAGAAGAAGTGTAGTGATGTCACAGGGGTAGTGTCTGCAGTGACATCACAGATGGCATGTAGTGATGTCACAGGGGTAGTGTCTGCAGTGATGTCACAGGGAGCAGTGCACTGACATCACAGATGGCGTGTAGTGATGTCATAGGGGTAGTGTCTGCAGTGACATCACAGATGGCGTGTAGTGATGTCACAGGAGTAGTGTCTGCAGTGACATCACAGGAAGGAGTGCAGTGACATCACAGATGGCGTGTAGTGATGTCACAGGGGTAATGTCTGCAGTGATGTCACAGATGGAGTGTAGTGATGTCAAAGGGGTAGTGTCTGTAGTGATGTAACAGGATGGCATGTAGTGATGTCACAGTGGTAGTGTCTGCAGTGATGTCACAGGATGGGGGACACTGTATAAATTGATAAATTGTGTTTCCTCTTTTAATATTTTAGGTATCGGTCCTGTCGCTGGTAGTATCTCAGTCCAGACACAGCGGGACCTGCATTACTCTAACATACGGGACCCCTCGGAATGGCGCGGCAGAGGTTACGGACGCGGCTCTCGGATATGGACACCATGATAAATAAAGTGCCACTAATGGGATTTCCTGCGTCCTCTCTCCGCTGACACTAAGCGATTGATGCCGTGTGCAGGAAACATGTAAAGAGTGTTCACAGTAATGTTATTTAGCAGCAATATTTCCGTAATAAAAGGGATCAATGAGGAGAGAGAGTAAGCGGCTGCATCGGATTTTCTCATTTTAATGGAATACTTATTCACTTCCAGTGGTTTGTTTATTGGATTCTCATTCCAGGAGCCGCACTGTAAGTGGAGCCATCGATGTGTGTTGCTGACATCAGCCGTGTTGTTGTAGACACAAATTACTTGCATTACGTCCGACTCCGGAGCTCAATGACCGGTGCTGGACGCAGCGGCGGGATTGGTGGCTGCCGTGTCAGTAATAACGCTCGGAAGTGGTTATTAATATCCTATTGCTCTCAGCATTATGTCAGGAGGTGCTGGTTCCTTTATCTAGTCTGAAAAGTAAAAAAGAATGCGTGCCACAAGGTGTATGCCATCTGTGTAGCTGTTGTTTGTAAGTGCTGCGTACTTTAAATAAAGAGATTAAAAATCATTGCATTCTGCATATGCAGGAGAACACGATCCAGATGTAAGGGCGGTGTTTTTCACCGCTATGTATAATGGAAGTAGTGCTTGGGCTTATGGTTGCTTGTTTGACAATGTAAATGTACTAAAAATATATGGCCAGATCCTTGAATCCAATTCTTAAGTGCTTGGATTGCCATGTAACGGAGGCATGGTCCATGCGAATCCATGTTTTTGTTATGATTGTGCCTCTAGTCACACAGCTTGCACTGACAGACTTCTGATATCCAGGGCTTACCTTAACTTATTCAACACATGTGAATGGCAAATGCTGAAGATGCAGATGGATTGCTGTGTGTAGATAGGGCATGTTTAGAGGGGGCACACCTATCGTGGGCATTGTAATGAGATGCCCCGCCCTCTTGCAGATGCAAACAAGCCTCTCTGTTGAAAGTGTCATTTCACATAAGTTTGGATTCAGCAGAATGTATTCTGATCTGCAGCAGAGTGCATGTAGAGAACACAAAAGCAGACTAAATCTGTGTCCAAAGGTGACAATGTGAGGATATCTCCATAGTCCTCAATGAGATCTGTATCCAATTAATTTAATAAAAATTGTTACACGACATTTCTAAATCAAACATCCAAATAAATGCTCCATTACTTTTGGCATAACCGTTTAACATCCAGCATTCATTAAGTGAACTTATAATTGTCCAATATAGACTGTCCTGACTGCTCCACCTATTTAGGTGTATAAGGATCATTTTTGAGTTTATAGGAGCACCTAAAGACGTCTGCTTGTGTTTTTTCCATGGCATAATTTATATATTTGTGCACAGCTTTTTTTCTATAGTACCATTGTATTACATAACACTTTACCATACAGGCCTTGAGAGAGGACCCTGCCCGCAAGCTTACAATCTCTGGGACGTTTGGGATTGATACTTAAGGCCAAGTGCTATAAATAACACAATGGATCACCCAGGTTGTATGGTGAAAGTGCTTAGTGCACTGTATGGTCCAGTCACACAGCAGCATTAGTATCAACACCAAGTAGACAAATTTTTAAAAAGTAGGTTGAGACGTGTCTGAAGAGGCGAGTTTTAAACATTTTAAGCATTTAAATGTTTGGAGAGTAGAGGATATTTTTAATTGTCAAGAAATTAGCACAATTGCTTATGCATTTGTTCTGGGCATGCTTAGTGCAGCAGCATGCACCGATTCACTATATCATAAGGAACACATATATGTGTGGCACAGAAATAACACTGCACGTTCCTCAGCATACACCATAATAAAAGTGATGTGTTCCTCAAATAAGTCTGTAAAATAATCTGTAGAATAAAACGCAGAAATGTTACACATATTTGCAAATATATGATAATCCACCAGCCACCGTCAAGGCCTTTCTGCTCATGGTGGTCCTAACTACACTGAGAGTCCCAATGTTGAGTCATATATATATGTTTTAAAAATTGAGAGCTAACTTCCCCCGGCCTTTCATGCTCCTGTTTGCATTAACCTATAAATTGATCTGAGCAACTCCATTTTGTGTATTATACTAAACCATACTGCTTGATGGTCACTGGATCCTAGGTTCTCACCCACACTTACTTCTGAGATTCGGTCACCATTTGTAAGTACCAAATCTAAGATGACCTCTTTGCGAGTGGGCTCTCTCACAGTTGCTTAAGGAACACTCCCTGTAATGAATGTAAAATGCCCCCACTAGGGGAGCTTGCTGAAGACTTATCCCAGGTTACATCAGGTAGATTGAAATCACCCATAATTATTCCTACTCTATCCTTTCTAAATAAATGAGAACCCGGTATAGCTAGGTCCCAGTCATGATAAAAGAAAATCCAAAGAAGGACAAAAATACTGAAGACAGACGATTGCAATTACAATATAAAGGGGGAACGCAGGATCAGACCGTTCTGTGCCTGAAGGTGGGGTCAGGGTGGGGGGTCTGTCCTTTACTCGCACCCCTCTTACTCCCCAGATTTAAATCCTTATTATACACAACGGGCCTGATCAGCGTAACATCTTATACACTCCCCCCGACCCAGCGTATTTACCTTCCCTCACGCCGGCTGAAGGCTCCCTTAACCTCAGCCGCCATAAGCGAGGGTAAATACGCTGGGACAGCAGCATAGTTACTAAATCCCCTCCCTCCCTCATTAAACTACTTCCCCCCGCCTACCCACACTAACCTTAGCGTAGTTACGGCGGGGAACGACCCGTCTGCCATTACTACGCTGCTACTATCCTCGATCGCGCGTTGCCGTAGTTATGCCCGGCAACATCTGCCTGGCGCAGCCGATTTTAGGCTTACGCCCGGCAGCGTTAGTCTGGATCAGGCCCAAAGTCACATAGGATCCTCTGCAATAACCAAACACAAAACATCACTTATTTTTCATTTATTACACTGTATAAAACCATTATAATAGCAATAAGAATGTCTGAAAAGTGTGAAACCCAAAAAAATAAAACATATGATAGTTTACATGTAATTGTCAAAACTTTCAAAAAAACAACTAAATATTCCCACTGACCACCAAATAATAGATATCATATATTTCTGTGTATAATATGTCTGCATCGTATGTTGCAGATAGAATGACAGGTTACCTACTGATTAATACATTGTGAGCTATGGAATGTTTTTTCTTTTTGTTTATAATAATTACTTTGAACTTATTAAACTTTGGTAATTAAGAATGCATGCTTATGCTGCCATCTAGTGGCCAAACCATAATATGCTGCAAGTGTGTGCACTGCCACCTAGAGGAAACGTAATAAATTACATAGGAACAGCTTACAATGCTCGATGTAGAGGCGGGGGTGTGGCTGTGAGGGTGTGTGGCTGTTATTGGGCTGTGGTTATGCATACATTATAATCTTCTATTACCGGTTTACCAGTAACGTTCCTCTTATACCCACCTCCCTGGTGATACTGTCTGGCAGCAGTCTCTTTAACTTGCTCAATTTAACAGATTAGACCGATAATGCAATGTATGGCACCAGAGCGATTACCGGTTTACATGTACAAGGATTATCTGTCATCTGCTTCTTGGTTCTCACAGGTTACAAATTATGTGATTATTGCGTAACGTGTGAGATGGATTACCGGACTTACCAACCCGACCATTACACACGGATGTGATAAAAGGAATATCCCTTTTTTCTGAACAGTCCAACTGTCGCTGCGCCGGTAAAAAAAAACCATGAAAAATCATTTTTATCACTGTAGACACAATGGGGCAGATCCTGAACTACGCATTTCTGCGAATGTACGTGTGGCAGACACGTAAATTCGCAGATTTGATCGAACTGCGCATGCGCACCGCAGAAAATACGCACATTCGCGTAGCGTATTTTCTAACGTAAGGATAATTCACGTATTGCGAACGTAAGTAATTACGTGTGGGCGTGCCAAAATTACGTTAGCGACGAATACGTGCGAATTACGTGAAGTAGGCGGGGGGGGGGTATTTAAAGTGTACAGTATGGGCGTGCTAAGCTGCGTACGTTCGCGTAGTCTGTACGCCCGTTAGCGGACGTATTCTGTTACGTATGGAAAAGTTAAGGTAGGGTTTGGGTAGCGTATTTTCACAAAATACGTCCGTGCAGGGGGTGTGTTAAGGGTAGCGTAGCGAATTTACGTACGCGACAATTCGCTACGCGAACAAACGTACTGCAAACGTTGTTTAGGATCTACCCCAATGATTTTATGCCTACACAATAACCTGTACTGTGATTCAGTCTACTCGCCAAGGGTTGCGATTTCAGCTCATTGCATATTGTTTGAGCCATTCTGTTGGGGAAGTTGTTTCTCATTTAACGATTGTCCCCATAAATATCCCCTATCAACAAAGGTCCAGAAAAAACCTATTACATTTCCCCACATCGCCGCCATGTTGAGCCCATTCACACCTCAGACTTACTATACTCTCAATGTAATAAAGAAATAAATGCTAAAACTCGAATCCACCCTCTTCTGGTCTGTCAGGCCTGGAGACGCCTGGCTGAGACTCCCCCCTCGGAGCTGTGCGACGTCCTAAGAGGTTATTTGTTTTAAGCGTTTGCTTTTGGATGAAAAGTTTACAAGACGGAACCTCTCAGAGGGCGGTTCTCCTGTGCGAAAGTACAAAATGGTTATTATTATTATTTAAGGATTGATGTGTTTATTTAGTATGGGGCTGGCCTGTATGTTATGGGGGGCACTACAGACCATACAGGGACCGGGTGTCAGATGCCCTGGCAGCCATAGGCATGCTGATGCTTGGAGTACTACAAACTCCAGCATGCCCAAGCATGTAATGGCAGTCTGGGCTTGTTTAGGCCTGTCAAGCACCAATACAAGGGGGTATTCAATGAGTTTTATGTTTGAGGGTATTTCTTTATTCATTGATTTATACTTTGTGTCTTTCCATCCATCTTGCATGTGTTTGATATTTGCCACATGCAATTGCAAGACCTGACACAGAACATCACCCACATTGCACCGGCCCTTTTAACCGTGTGATCTGCGCGATAAGAGATGTGTAATAGAACTGGTGATTCCATCGCGCTTAACCTAAAATTTTAAGGCACAGGTCAGAAATAGGTGATAGAGTGTCAGCTCTCTGGGCTTAGACAGAACCTGGGGCTTGTGATAATACTGTGATGTAATCAGCCCTTTGTTGCATCTGTGTTGGACAATGGATCGGGGGGGGGGGGGCACTTGCTTAGACCCTTATTGTGCATTGACTACGCCCCCCCCCTGACCACACCCCTCAGAACACAAGCCGCCGCACGAGTTGCAGTCAGGTCTGAATCGAGCACAATCGCACGCAAAACGTCTCTGAGCACAGTGTAAATCACGCAGAGATCCACTATATGAGCTGCCTACACTCACCTCTGGACTGGAGTGTGTACTCAGCTCAGGCACAGCGCCCCATTCAATAGAACACAAAGGCTGTGTTACTTTGATCGCAAAGATAAGTGCACGTAAAACTGGCTATTATGGTAACCAAAATACATAGATTTTAATGCGCACTTCCTTTCACGACCAAAATAACACAGCTGTCGCGTTTCACTGCATTGAGCCCTCACAGTGCTATTTATTACACACTGTTTCCTGAGATAAAGGCTCGGGTGCAGCTTTGGTGACTGTGATCTGCGGAACGGTTTGTGAGGCCCTTATGCACTGCCTCTCCCTTTCTCCTGGGCCCATTTACCCTGGTTTCAGCTGCTTTATGTTCATCATCAGCCACCAGTCTACAGCCTCTTCCAACCAGTAGGGAAGAGTGGAGATGGCTGGCACAGGATAATGGAATGGTGTGTAATGGTATGGAGGCAGGGAGTGGAGGAGTGATTGTAT
>WWET01002929.1:152212-170048 GCA_011038615.1 Limnodynastes dumerilii | reverse complement strand
AAAAAGTAAAGTGTTTGCGGCTCAAAAGTCAAGACATTAGAAGATGGAGCCACATCTGAGAAATAGGCTCTTCACAGATTGCAGGACAGGTTGGCTTTAGCACATTGGGCTGGATCCAGACCTTGTTAAGTGCATTAACTTAGTTACACCTGGGCTAAACCATGTTGAATTCAGGGGGAGTCAAGTTAATTGTATACTTTGCATGCAGGGATATATCTTTAAATTGCTTACTGCACACAGATACTGACCAGCTTTACTATCACACTGTTATTTAGACTTGGGATAGGAAACATCACCTCTCTACTCTAATACTGTTTGCAGCAGATGAAATATGACTCCCCTGAAATCAACATGGTTTAGCCCAGGTGTAACTAAGTTCATGCACTTAACAAGGTCTGGATCCAGCCCAATGACCGTTATGTAGTTTGCCTATTTAGCAATCTCAACTGCAGACAGGTGTGCCGCATGTAAACACCAATGACTGCACAGCATGTGCAGTAGGTGTCCCTGCCTAAAGTGCTGTTTGTGCGGTGGTGCAAGTTCCAATAGAGGATAAGGTCCAGAAGTAAATAGGACATGCGGCAATGTGGCCTCTTGCAACGCATTTCATCCTTTAGCTAGGACTTTTTCAAGCATCAGGCAGGGACGCCCGCAGTACGTCACTGAGACATTGGTGTTTCCATGTGGCCCTTTGCACACCTCTCTCCACCCCAAACTGCACCCTATGATACATATATAGACACATTGCACCCTGTAACACACACAACTCCATATAATACATATATACACACTACACCCCATAATACATATATACACACTACACCGCATAATACACACAGTGTGCACTCCATTATACATACATACAGAGCACTCCATAATACATATACACACACACAGCACCCCATAATACACGCACTTCTACCTGATGTCACAGGAGTTTTTCATAGCGGCCAGCAGAGACTCTGACACACTGACTCCTCCCCCTGAGGAAGGAGCTGATCACATGGTCTTGACTAGAAAGGTCCTTTATTTGATTTTATTTGATGCAGATTCTTCTGCTGGGCTGTAGCCTGTGGTCATAATGACAGTGCAATGTGATTCTACCCTCCCCAGCCAGCATCCTTGGCAGGTGACATCATGGCCAAGGGGTAGATACGCCCTTGCTGTAAAATGGACAACTTTTAACTGGGTTATTGAAATTATGCTCCAATTGACCATTATGCAAGTAAAACAGATATTACAAACTGTCAGAGGCCGTTTTTATTCTGCGTGATGTGCCTGCATCACATATTTTATCTAATGGCCCATAGAAGTGCAAGGTTTGGCTATTGTAATAAACCGCAATATACGCATCTCACACCTTCTTGTTATTGTGATAAATGAGAAGAACAATGATGTTGCACAACAAAGATAATATGAAAGATTAAAAAATATATATTTACTTTTTTAAGTGAAAAATAGCTGTAATAGTTATTTTAAACCTGCGTAATATTTTACCTGATTAAAGTTAAAATACAAATCTTACAGCTATTTGCTAGGCTGGGTACAGTATAAAAGATATATAAATATAATTAATAAATGGTCTCAAGATAAACCTAGAAGAGGCCTAAAAAGGCCTGTGAACCCCTGCCCCAAGCATGACCCCTTCACTAAAAATCAGCTCCCCATAGTTCATATTAAAAGCCAGGCACCATATCAGACCCCTCATTCAAATTCAGAACTACTCTATTATCTGATTAAATGTCAGTCCCCAGATCAGATCACCCTTCCTCCCACTTCAATAAAATTAGACCCAAGAGCAGACTCTCACCTCCTTATTCAAAAGCAGACCCCAGATGAGACACTTCATCTTCTTATTTAATAAAAAATATACAAAATAACAAACTCTACACTTCCTTATTAATAATCACATGCCAGATAAGACACCTCATCCACCTACACAGCTTCACATTAAAATTTAGACCCAGATCAGGCACCCACACTTTCCACTTAAAAACTAAACTACAGAATCCTTGCTGCTCCTATAAAATACTTTCTTCTTTCCACATTTTACTTTGTAGATTACTCCAACCATCCACCAATCAATGTGATGGGACCAGAGCCATACAACAATCACCATCCAGACAGTCTGAAATCTGCAAGGCAGGGAGAGGATACTGTCAGAAAAATCTGCCTGTGTTTGATCTGAAATTCATAGTCAAGCAGTTTGGGTGCAAGGTTCCTCTGCACTCATTACAGATACACCTTTAAAGATACATTATTTTTCAACAGACGTAAAGGAAGTTTCATATATGATATGTTTTCCTTCACTCTCTATTCCAACATATCCCAAACCATCTCCATTAAGTTTAGGCTAAGTGACTGTGAAACACCAACTCTAGCCTTATTTGTGAAATTGTTCAAATGGAGTCTGGAGTTTTAGGGACATTGGGCTGGATCCAGACTTCTGCAAAAGGGCTATTTTCCGTTCACAGATAGCGAGAATCTGAAAAAAGCCAGTGTTCCATAACAGAACACCTTCCAACGGCAGGGGGAATATAGCATAATGTGAATCCGAGAGGTGGTAGAGGGAGGTATAGTATTCATAAAGTAAGGGCTGCGTTTAGCCCTTAACTGTGATTCTAACGTCTACATTTTAAGTAAGGCTGTTGCGGAAACTTTAGCTAGGATCTCACATTGTACGGTTCTCTGAAATATGCCACCGCTGTGATAAGAACTCTGGGGTAGATCCAGAACTACGTTTGCCGTACGTTTATTCGCGTAGCGTATTTTCGTGCGCGTAAATTTGTTACACTCCCCTCGGCACACCCCTTAAACGTACGTCTTTTGTCAAGATACGCTTTCCAAACCCTACCTTAACTTTTGTCATCGTAACCGCAGTCATACGCACACGTACGTATGGGCTAGACGAATTTACGCAGCTAAGCACGCTTATACTGTACACTTTAAATACAACCCCCCCGCCTACTTCACGCATTTCAGACGTATTTTGGAGTAACGTAAAATTGGCATGCCCACACGTAAGTATTTACGTGACATGGCCCATAGGTTCACAATTACGCTACGTTAATGTGCGTTTTTTCTATGGTGCGCATGCGCAGTGCGTTCAAAACAGCGGTTTTACGTCTCCCCCACGCGTAAAATCGCTCCGAAGCGTTGTTCTGGATCAGGCCCTCTGAGTGTAGTGGTAGCAGTGGTCTGGATTGGGGAAATAAAATGACCCCTAACTAACCACATAAGCCACATAAGATAGTGAGTCATTAAATAATGCTCTGGCCGTGGGATACAGTTGAGAAATCTTTACTTATCATCTTGACTCCTGGATAGCTGGAGTGAAGATCAACTGGGATGCTGGATTTTGTGCTCAATGTGATTGTCTGATCTACACTTCCATAATTGATGTGACATGGACGTGAGAGTACTATACTTAATGGGCTGGATCCAGACTTAAAAAGGATCTTGAAATTAAGAGAGGAAAGTTACTCCTGGGCTAAACCATGTAGATTGCAGGGGAGTCATATTTCATCTGTTACAAACAGTATTAGAGTAAAGAGATAATGTGTTCCGGCCCAAGTCAAAATAACAGTGTAATAGTAAAGCTGGTCAGTATCTGTGCAGTAAGCAATTTAAAGATATATCCCTGCATGCAAAGAATACAATTAACTTGACTCCCCCCAAAAACAACATGGTTTTGCCCAGGAGTAACTTTACTATCTTAGGGCCTGATCCAGACCTACGCTGGCTGGTGTTAAGACGCCAGCCATCAGTGTAAGATCGGCTTAAAAGCCGATCTGCGCATGCGCTGGGCAGATGTTGCCTGGCGTTGCCTGGTCCCCCAGCGTTACTACGTTCAGGTTAGTGTAGGTGGGCGGGGGGGAGGTAGTTTAATGAGGGAGGGAGGAAGGGGTTAGAGGGCATATGCTCCTGTGTGAGCGTATTTTCCCTTGCTTAGGCCGGCTGAAGTTAGGGTAGCCTTCAGCCAGCGTAAGCGAGGGAAAATACGCTTGCACAGGGGGAGTGTCGGGTAGAGTGCACGCCGATATGCTGTGCTTTACTAAGCACAGTGCATCGGCGTTGGTCTGGATCAGGCCCTTAATTTCAAGCTCCTTCTTAAGTCTGGATCCAACCCAATGTTTGTTTAAACTTAGGCTGCAAGTTATATTTAGGGCTCTATTTACAAAGATAATTTTAGTGCGATAGGGCCAGTTTTCACTTCAAAACTGGCCCTATCGCATTAAAATGAAGTTAAGCATATTTACGAAACGTCGGAGCGGAGTTTTACACTACGCTCCCGGCGTTAGACTATCGCCAGCTCAGACTGGCGTTAGGGGTATGTATTCCGGCAATGTCCCCATACACCCCTCTTTTCCTCCCCCTAATAGCTGTTATTAGGGGGAGGAAACGGGGGGCATGTATGGGGAGACAATCGGAATACATAGAAATACTGCCAGGTGGTAAAAAAAATAAAAAAAATTGAACTTAAAAAAAAAAAACAATAAAAAAACATTAAAAAACATTAAATATATAAATAAAACGTTAAACTCACCTGTCTGGACGTCTCGTCGGGCTGCAGCTGTCCGGTTCCAGCATGAATACACTGCACATGCGCAGTGTTTCTCATGTCGGCACTGAAATTTTTCTAAGTCCTGATTGAGAGATACTGCGCATGTGCAGTACTTCATTCATGAATCGCACGAAGGAGAAGCACAGCACCGACCCGTGGCTCATCCCGGGACCTCGGTGAGTATTAGTAAATAATGTGCAAGAAGCTGCCAGGCTCGCTGCGATGATAAGCGAGCCTGATGCAGCTTCCTTCACAGAGAACGAACAAGGTAAGTAAATAGAGCCCTTAGTATTTAATTTTTAACACTAGGGTTGTTCTATTAATACTATCAACCTTAGCGTTATCAGTAAATTATCCCTGGCTGGGTCATTTCTGTCGACATTCATAATTGTCGAGTGTATGAATGTCGACAAAATGACTTTCTTTCTTGTATACAACACTCTCTGGCAGCTATGCTGGTTAGCTGTGCCTTTAAATTACCAACAATCCCACACCAAGCCTTCATCACCTTCTTTTATGATGAGAGCCACACAAAAAGATTGCCTTCTTTGCTTCATACAAAAATATAGCAGTGGAAACAAACATTCTGAGAATTGGACTCATCAGACCAAAGTAAATGTTTCCACAGACATGTGCCCCAAAAGGTCCTTCTTTATTATTTCTCTCCTTCAGGAGGAGAATTTGCAGTACTTCTACCCTAAAGGCAGATTTACGTAGTCTATTCTGAAAAGATCAAGTTGCGTCAACTGCTTGAACTCAGTGAAGCATTTATTTGGCCTCTGAGGTGCTGTTAATAGGTGATTTCTGATGCTGGAGAACAATAAACTTATCCTCTGCAGCAAAGACTTTATTTTTCAAGTAACGAAGGATTTTTATTTATGTTTTCTCAGTTGAGGTCTTGCAATTTTAAGGACACATAATTAAAAAAGGCCAAATATATATTTTGGGGATCCAAATAAAAAAAAAATATTAAAGTTATTGAACTCATCCTTTAGCCATATTGCCCCCTCTGTCCAGCCAGTCTTATTTCCCCTTCCTTTAGTGTCCAGCCATTCTTATTGCTCCCTCTATTTGTGTCCAGCCAGTGTTATTGCCTACTCTGTTTGTGTCCAGCCAGTGTTATTGCCTCCTCTTTGTGTGTGCCCATCTTGCATTTGTTCCCCCTCTATGTCCAGCCTTCACATCCATCCATTCATTCATTCCAATCACATTGCAGCACACTTACCTTTGCTCTCCCTCCGGCTGTCTACGGCTCTCTCCCCCTTCTTATGCCCCCTCCCTTTAGTTTCCAGCCAGTCTTATTGCTCCCTCTATTTGTGTCCAGCCAGTGTTATTGCCTCCTCTGTTTGTGTCCAGCCATTGTTATTGCCTCCTCTTTGTGTGTGCCCATCTTGCATTTGTTCCCCCTCCATGTCCAGCCTTTACATCCATCCATTCATTCATTCCAATCACATCGCAGCACACTTACCTTTGCTCTCCCTCCGGCTGTCTACGGCTCTCTCCCCCACGGCGCACTCTGCAGAATCATGCTGATGTGACCTTAGGTCACGCTAGTGTCATTTGCAGAACGCGACGTGGAGGGAGAGAGCCGTAGACTGACTGCGCGGAGCTGGTTCAAAGTCACGGTCGCCGGCAGGCTCGCGGGAGAGCTGCTAGCGGCCGCAACATGGAGGAGCCTTTCGGATGTTAGGGCCGGCAGTAGAGCGGGCAGCGGCCATGTAAGTGCCACTGCTACTCCCACTGCAGCCATCAATGTACTTACTGGGGCAAAGTCTGGCCGAGGGAAGAACAAAAATATTGCTGGGGACAGAGGCGAGGCAGCCAGCAGCCAGGTAAGTGCTGCTGCTGCTGCTCCCACTACAACCACCAATGTCATATAAAGTACTGCCCCTGCTTTGAACGTGAATGTGGGAGACAGGAGGAGGCAGTGGGCTGCGGATGGCAGAGATCAGGCTGTAGGAAGAAGGTAGGGGGTGGGCAGCGTAAGGGTGAGGGGGGAAGGCATGGGTGGGGAAAAGCAGGGGGGGTAAAAAGATAAAGAAAAGTAATAGGAAGCCCAGCCCTGTTTCTTCCGGGTCCCCAGACTATATCCCAGATATCCCCCAGGGATTATCCCTCCTGTTAACCATGGATGAAGTGGTCAGTGATGTGAGCTTGTTTTCGGATGATTTGGATATTTGAGTCTGAAACCCCCTCAGCAAGCCTGCCAATTGCTCAGAGTCAAACGGCGGTAGGGCCAGGGCCGGTTAATGGTCAGCTTAACGTTGCGCCAGCGGTGATGCAGTGGCCTTTTATGACAGGGATGATGCAGGGGGCTAATTGGCCAGCTTTTACTGCCAAGTGCGCAGGCTCGGTGTGGTTGGCAGATGCCTTTTCAGTTTGCTTTGGTTCCAGTCCCTATGCCTGGTGCGTCGTTGGGGGGTAAAGAGCAGAGCGGTAGTCAGCGGCAGCTGAAGAAAAGGGTGCATGGCAAGGGGGCGGCCAGGAATAAGCTGGTTGATGCCATGGATACTAACACTTTATGCTTTTAAGAATCGAATCGTGAGTCGGTCATGGAGACCGGAGTTGCGCAGTCAGCGGGTACTGAAGAGCAGCCAGGACAGTCCCAGTCGGTGGCACTTTCAGCTCCGCAGGTTGCATCCCGTTCCGGTGGTCATGATGAGGAGGGTGAGTCTGATGACGGGGATGTGGCTAGCTCTTCAGGGGGGGTCAGTTGCTTCGAGTATTAGGTCCTCAGATTCACAGATCAGACCCGTTAAGGGCATGAAGTTGTTAAAGAAAACACTGGAGAGTCAGGGCAAGCAGGTTAAAGAAAGCAGCAAGAGCAGTGGTGGGGGGAAGGAGAAGGCAAAGAAAGGGTCAGGTCCCCCTCCTGTTTTGGTAGTAATACAGATGTGTTATGGGATATCAGGAACTCATCAAGGGAAAGGATCAATAGGGGGCATTTGGTGGATATGTTCGCTATTACGCATGATGGGAAGAAGGGTTTAGTGGCACGATTACGACGAGAGGTTCCGAAAGAAATTTGATAGTAAAAGAAGCATAGCTTTCGGTTCACACGACTCGCAGACGTGGATGAGGGTGGCCCAGCCCCCTAAAGGGGGTTACAATGGGCCATCCTTTAGGAAGGATGCGGGGGTCGGTCGCCCCTCCCAGCCTCTTGGTAAAGGAAAGTGCTTCTCATTTAATAACAGCAGATGCACAAGGGGCTATATGTGTAAATTTGCGCATAGGTGCATGCGATGCAACGGTTTAGAGCACCTACGACAGGATCCCGGGCCCCTCCGGCCGGCAACAGGGGTCCTCCAGCGGGCTCCTACACCAGTTAGAGTGGAAAATATGTTGAGATGGTTGCTGTTGTATTCCAATAGGGAGGATGCAAAGTTATTGTTTGATGGTTTCAAAGGGGGGTTTCAGTTACCTATTAAGGGTGTGGTGAGTAGGTTTCCCCCAAAAAATCTCAGGTCAGTGAGGCAGTTCCCTGAAGTTGTTTTAAATAAGGTTTTAGAAGAGGTTAAGGTTGGTAGGGTGGCTGGGCCCTTTGCAGTTAGTCCTATTGTGGATATGGTAATTTCACCAGTGGGCGTAGTACCGAAAAAAGTGCCAGGAAAATTTAGGATAATTCAGCATCTGTCTTACCCGGAGGGGCCCTCAGTTAATGATGCTTTGGACCCAGCGGCTTGTTCTGTATAGTATCAGTCATTCGAGGAGGCAATAGCTCTGGTAAAAGCCAATGTACAGGGGCCCTTTTGGCTAAGTTGGATGTTAAATCTGCATTTAGATTACTCCCCCTCCACCTCGAATCACTCCAGTTCATGGGTTTTAAATTGGCACAGGGTTTCTTTATCGACAAGTGTTTGCCTATGGGGTGTGCGATTTCCTGCGCTCGGTTTGAAAAATGTAATACTTTTTTGCACTGGTGTGTGCAAGAGTGTGCTAAACACAATTTTATAGCACATTATTTGGATGACTTTTTGTTTATCGGCCCGGCAGAGTCTACTCGGTGCGCAGAAGTTTTGTTTTCGGCGAAATCCCTGTTTGGGCACTTCGGTGTGCCTGTGGCGGAGGATAAGACGGAAGGGCCTTCCACATGTTTGTCATATCTGGGCATTGAGATTGACACAGTGGATGGCTCCTGCCGGCTTCTGGAGGACAAGGTTTCGAGGCTCAGGTCTGAGCTGAGGGACCTGCGGTCGCATCAAAGGGCTATTCTTAAAAAGGTGCAATCGGTTTTGGGACTGCTCAATTTTGCATGCAGAGTGATCCCATCAGGCAGAATTTTTTGTCGCTGGCTGGAAAGAGCTACCGCGGGAGTGAAACACGCGCATCATTTCGTGCACTTGTCGACAGAAATCAGGGAGGATGTTGGAGTTTGGTTGGAATTCTTGGAGGGATTTAACGGTATCAGAATCTGGTATCCGGAAGTGCAGTCGAATAGGGAGCTGCAATTGTTTACTGATGCGGCTGGTTCCTGAGGTTTTAGGGCTTTCTTTCAAGGGGAATGGTGCGCTGCGACATGGCCACTGGAATGGGAGCAGGCGGGGCTCATGACCAACTTGTTGGTTCTGGAACTGTTCCCTATTATTGTGGCGGTGGAGCTGTGGTCACATGCTTTGAAGGATAGAGATATCCTTTTTTGGTATGACAATTTAGGGCCAGTACAGGCCATCAACAGGCAGAGGGCTTTGTCTCCGCCGGCTGTCAGGCTTATCACATACTTGGTTCTAAAATGCTTGCAATGCAATGTTAGATTTCATTCACGACACATGCCAGGGGTCGATAATTGTATGGCGGATGCATTATCACGTTTTGACTGGCCCAGGTTTAGGGAGTTGGCACCTAAAGCGCGTGAAGTAGGATTATCATGCCCACGTCATCTTTGGCAGATTGCATTGCCGGCCTGCAAGCCTTAGCTGACGGCTCCCTTGCCCCGGCCACTCTTCGAGCCTATAGGCGAGCGTGGCAGCAGTGGGTGGAATTCAGGGAAGCCAGGCACTTACGAGGTAAGGATGATAGTTCTTTGCTCTTAAATTGGCTTTGGGAAGGTTATCAAGCAGACAGGACTAGAGCATTCATGAGTGCAGCATTAGCGGCATTTCATATTAATAAATTACAGGGCAGAAGGGATTTCACTAAGGGAATTTTTGTGAAAAGGATTCTAAAAGGGTGGGGTAGGAGACATCCGGTAGAACCTGATGTGCGTAGGCCCATTGATTTAGGTTTGAAAAAAAAAATTGATCAAAAAGGTGAATTGAATTGCTAGGGATGATTGTGAGGCCCGTTTGTTTATGGTCGCTTTTTTGTGGGCTTTCTTCGGATCATTCCGGATATTGGAGCTTGTGGCCAGGAGTAAGTCCGGAGGAGTTGTTGTCGTCCAACGTGGTGCTGCAGAAGGAGTCTGTAAATTGTAAAATTCACTATTCTAAAACCGACCAGCAGGGGAAAGGCCGATTGGGTAACCTTGTTGCCCCATCATTGTGCAGATATATGCCCAGTTCATTTGGCCACAGATTATGTGAAGGGTGGGCACCCGGTGGGGGGAAATTGGTTAGCGCATACGGATGGCTCTCCCTTAACAAAATTTCAGCTCACAGCTATTTTTATTGCATAAGTAACATGGGCTTGGATCCTGCCTGCTATGGTATTCACTCATTTAGGATAGGAGCAGCGACTTCTGCCGCCATGGAGGGCGTCTCTCAAGAAGCCTTTAAGGCCCTCGGGAGGTGGAAGTCTGACGCATATAAAAAATACATTAGGTTGTATAAATAAGGTAGCGGGGTGTAATTTGTGGTTGGGGATGTAGTTCATGGTTATTCAATATGTTTAAGTATTGTGTAAGTAAGTATTATGATAGGGCGATGGAGAGTCAGGGCGAGCTAGATTGATCATCACTTGCCTTCGGGGGGTACGAAGGGTTTTCTCCTGAGTGATCCTCCCAGCTCGAGAAATGATTTGGCCCCCCCTTTTTTCCTCTGGAGGTTTTCAGGAGTTGTTCCTCTTCGTTGGTTTTCGCCCTGACTCAGAAGTTGCTCTCCCCTGTTTCCCCTCCCCCCTTTTTTATTCTGCTTAAGCTTTAATAGTTTTTTTTGCTTGCAGGGAGTTATTCAGTTGACGTTATGGGGTAGTTACTATTGGTTAATGATGTTTCTTTTACAGGTGTCCGACCCCACGGAAGACGGGCTTTAGTGGTGTGGCACTCTTTTGTGTTTTGGGCGGGGAGATTAGTTAATGTTAGGGGGACTCCATTCCGCCTGGATGGATGGTGTGTTGAACGGGTAGGAATAAGGGGGATGCGATGGGAAATTTTGATTTGGTTGTTGGGCCATGTTTTTCATGATCTGGGCGTGCCTGATTGCCTCATAATTCATCTTGGGGGCAATGACTTGGGACACATTAAGTCTTGGGAAATTGAAAAGTCAATGAAATGGGATTTACGGGATTTACATAATATCCTGGTATGGCCTTGTGTTGGTCAAAAATTATTCTCAGAAGAATTTGGAATGGACCGGGTTCCATTCAATTAATTGACAAGGCCCGGAAGAAATTAAATAGGACAATTTCAAAGTTGGTGGTGGATTTGGGGGGTTGTTTCATTTCTCATCCACAGTTGCAATATAGGGAAGGGTCTCTTTACAGGTGGGACGGGGTGCATTTGTCTGACAGGTATGGGGATGTTTGTAAATCATTTGTTAAGTGCTATTGAAGGGGTATAGGTGGCGGGCAAGGACCTTGAGGGGTCCTTTGCTGTGGCGGTATCGGTGGGGGGTCAGCTCATATAGGCGCTAGGTTCATGGCATCATTTGAAGGTATGTAGCAGGATGGACGCACCCCTTGATAATATCCGCCAGCCACGCCGGGGTGGCTGGATAACGGTATGGCCTTCCCGAGCGGTCAGGTTGAGCACAGAATGAGGGGTGATGATTCGGGAGTGTCACTCACCGAGTTCAGCGCTGGCCCGGAAGCGGATCACGCTGGACCATGCCGGGCACTGAGACAGTAGGCGAGGTCCAAAGTCAGCAGAGGTAGTAGATGCTGTGAGTGGTAGCACAGGTTGCAGTGATGCAGGTATGCTGGGAGCAGTGGTGCAAGTAGCAGGAACAATGACAGGGCTTGAGTCAGCTGGAACCGGGTGACAGGAACACAAAGCAGGACCAAGAGAGTACCAGGAACTGGACAGGGAAACCCAGACAGGGACCAAGGAGCCAGAGCACGAGAGGACTCACGGACACAACAGCAGACAGGATAAGCTGTTGCTGACACCAGAGTGCTGTCTGAGAAGGCCTTAAGTACACCAGGTGGAAAGGAATCAAGCAAGGTAGTCACCAGCACCTGAGAGAAGCAGGGAGAGAACCAGGAAGTGCAGAGGCAGAGGGAATCGTGACAGGCAGAAAGAAAACAAAGGTAATGTGCAGTGAATAGAAACTAGAGGAATCGTGACAGGGAGGCCATATCCTTACGTTGCGGCAAGGGCAGGGGTTGCCTGCCCTCTTCTTGGTACCAGGGAATAGCTGAACCCCCACTCATTTGGTGCCACCTCTTCAAAAATTCCTAATTCCTAATTGTTAATAAACCCTTGCCCCCTTTTAATAGCCAAAAAGTTGTCTGTGTCGTTATTTCAATGCATTATGTTATCTGTGGTTTATATTTAAGGGTTGATTGGACACTTTATAGACACTCAGCTAATTAAAACCTTTTTGACAGTTGTATAATCATATATATGTAGATGCAGAGAAACTGGAAAAGTAATGCACATTAAAAAGCATATAAAGTTCATTTGATCTTTCACAAGAATTTAGCTATCATTTAGTTGTTTATTAAAACATTTTCTGATATAATATTGGGGAAGCTAAACTAAAAGGATGTGCACTTTAATTTCCAACAATGGTTTTAAGTGAACATATAAGTTACGCTTATAAATCTTGATGCAAAAGCATCAACATTGTACAAAGTTTGAAAGTGAATGTATTAAATTATCTTTCCATTAAAATATGTAACTTCCTTCTCACACAATGTAGATATTAATATTACCAGATCCAGGCTTACCATACCAGGATCAAACACAGCCTTACTATAAAATTTACATAGATTTCCCCTTCCCACCTATTACACACGACATACGCAACCCTCCCCATCCTTGGAAACTGCTGCACTGAAGTCAGGATCCTGAGGGTCCAGACTTGCACTGGAAGTCTGCTACTTGCGCATCACGATCGTGAAATGGAGGCATTTACCACTCTCAAATAGCAAAAAACGCCTCTTTCGTAAGCCTGAATCCAGTAGAAATATAATGTGATGAACTGCTACATTACCCATGGCAGAGATTGCTTGGTCCATTACTCTGTCTCTGGCCTCTGAAGAACTCATGTCAGCAAGGACTAGAGACACCGTCTTCGCACCCAGTTCCAGGCACTTGTTTTGTACCTGTAGTGAAGTAGAATTGGTGATCAGTGTTCTATATACAATCTGCTTAAATAAGGAAAATGCTAACCAAGGGCGGTATCCTGACATCAGCATGTGTTCCGTACGTTCGGAGGTCTGAGAGTCTGCACGGAAGAGGAAAGTGAACTCCCCTGTGACTCCCCTCTCTCATAAAGACTTTAGCCAATATTCCCTTCAATAAAGTAACCCTAAGTGTTCCTTACGCATCTACCTAGCTATCTGGTCTGCCTGCCTATCACCGCCCCGTTGCAGGGTTTAGGCATGCAAAATGCAAGGCACGCCCTATCATACGAATCTCCTTGCGTACTAGAACTATGTAAGCAAGGAGATCCGTATTACAATACCTGGCAGTGCGATGCCTGTGACAGTGCCAACAAAACCCATGACTTCGCAAAGCAGCTTGTGGAAGTCAGGTGTTGGACTCAATCCTGGTTCCGGCCCAAAGTGTTTTACGAATACACAATGCCTTAAGCTTTGGGTATTTCTTCCATGATAAATTGCTACACATAGGCATCTCTAATGTTAACATTTAGAAAGACAACCATCATGTTTAAATATTTCCTAGATTTCCATATACTTTGCACATTGCATGAAGCATAACCAACATTTTCTTTTACATTACAGTGCACTAATCCTACACATTCTGGGGAAGACAATGTAACTTAATTGTGCTTTACTGGTATATGTACGTAGGCAAAATACTTCACTTGTGTAGAGGTCCAGAGCCATACTTATGTTGAGGTCATGTCTGCTCTTAAAAGGCCCATTTATTTATGTAGTGATTTCCAAATGCATGCATATATACACTCAGCCATAGATAAGATTTATTGGCCCATACCTACACAACCTTTGCTCATTGCTCCATCTACACACATACAAAGGTCACAAAGAATTATGCAAGTTAATCAAAATAAGTCTAATAAATGGGGTGTGACGAAGACTTATATTGAAACAAGCCTAGTGATTAATAAACATATTACATATATGGTTCTTGAGAGGTGTGCCACTATGTAAGTATTGGTGCATGCCTACTAATAACTAGTAATATATATATGTTTAAAACTCTAGAGCAGGCCTGTGCAATCTGAGACTGTGCAGGTGTTGTAAGACTACATCTATTATCATACTTTACCAGCAAATTAGCATCCTATTTACTGGAGGATTCAGGGGGTGCAAGGAACGTATTGCAACATTCTATCTCTGCCTAAATAAAGTGGAAGTTCAGTTTTACTTTATTTGTAGCTTAAATTATTATGAATTGTGATCAATATTCTAAGAGTAAGTTTTCTGCATATGAAATATTCTATACCATCACTTAATGCATGCCTCTATGCCTGTGATACATGGAGGTGCAAGACTGACCCTAACAAGGGGACGTGAACCTGTCGTCAACTGTAGACTAGTGCAGACTTCTACTAAATGAAACAGCCTGTGTGCCCTAAAACGTTATATAAATAGCTATATACTGTATGTCATATACATCCCATTAATCTCTTATAATATTTATTTTTCACTGCCCTGAAAAATAAAAAAATGTGTCCGATTTGCACTCCAAAATATCTCCACCCACCTCCGTTGAGCAAGCTGCTTCTTCTCCAAAAATGTGGCCATTCTACCCACAGAATGGTAGAATGGCAGAATGACCCTGGTATGCTACCTAAAACACCTCTAGTGACTAAAGCTTCATTAATCCACTCACTGCCATCTGCTGGACACACACACAATGCACAAGGAAATCTATTACTGAAATGCAAAAGTGACAATTTAGATAACCCAATAATCAAACTCACCCTAAAAACAGACCTCAAGATAGAAAAAAAAGTTAGCTTAAAAATAAAAATTATATGCAGTGAATAAATAAATAAATAAAATAAAAATACATTGTTACCTCCTAAAATTCAACACACCAAACTCAATTTACATTAAGATAATTACACAGAAACAGAAAATGTGATGGCAGAGTCACATGACCAGTGCAGTTTTTTTTTTTACTTATACCATACTAACCATAGTCTATATTTGACTCTCAATTTAGTTTAAGATTTAGGGTATCCTAATATTTAAACAAAGCATGTGTAAATTAGCATGTGTAAATTGTTCTTTTGTGTTAGCCTCCACTATGTCTGGTAGGAAGCTGTTCCACTTATGAACCACCATTTAAGTGAAGTAATTTTTCCCCCATATTTCCCCTAAACTTACCACCTTCCAGTTTATATGAATGCTATTGTATTCTAATACATCTCCTGTTTTGAAAAATTCCCCTCTCCTCTACCATACCCATTAATATATTTGAAAGCTGTTATATCCACCTTTCTTTCTCCAAACTATACATGTTTAGTTCTTGTAGTCTATTTTTTTTTTACGTTTGTAATACAGGCCATGTACCATTCTAGTTGCCCTTCTTTGCACAGTCACTAATGTATTTCTGTTTTTCTGAAGATAAGGACCCCATAAATTCCAGATGAGGCTCTACCAGTGACCTATGAAGTGGCATTACTACATTTCTTATGCAACCAAGCATCTGACACACCTTTCTCATTGCTTGACTACCTTTAAGTCACATGGAACAGTAACTCCAAGATCCCTTTTTTCTTTAGTAGTATTATGTGTAGTGACATTAATGCTATATTGAGTTTTTGGGTTTTTAAGTCTCGACCATTCCTTGAATTATTAATTTGAAATATTCAGAAAGATTAATTAAGAGTGACAGTTATTGGATCCCTTGGTTACAGAGACAAAATATGTTATTTTATAATATTTTGAAATGAGAGTAGCGCTACTCTCACATAGCTGTGATGTACACTATTTAGACTAAAGTATCTGACCACACCTGTTAAGTATTGAATTCTGTTGTTGCAATCAGACCCATTGCCACAATCATGCTCCTAGCCATGCATTCTCCATTTACAAACATCTGTGATACAAAATGGGTTGTTCTGAAGAGCTCAGTAACTTCAAGCGTAGTACTCTGATAGGATGCTACCTTTCCAATAAGGCAATTCATGAAATTACATCCCTGCTGGATATTCCATAGTCAGCTTTAAGTGAAATTATTGGAAAGTGGAAGTATTTAGGAACAACAGTAACTCAGCCACGACGAGGAGGACCACATAAAATCACACAGTGGGGTCAATGACTGCTAAGGTGCATTGGCCCTGATCCAGAACTACGCCCACCGCACTAGCTACGGCGGGCGTAAGATCGGCTAAAAAGCCGATCTGCGCATGGGCTGGGCAGATGTTGCCTGGCGTAGCTACGGAAACACCCAATCGCTTCAGCATAGTAACGATGGAGGGGGCGTCCCCCAGCGTTACTACGCTGAGGTTAGTGCAGGGAGGCGGGGGAAGGGAGGGTAATTAGGCTGCGAGGGCGGCGTTATCTTACTAACGCTGCCGTCCCAGCGTATTTACACTCCCTTACGCCGGCTGAAGTTAGGGTAGCCTTCAGCTGATGTAAGGGAGTGTAAATACACTCCAACAAGGGGGAGTGTCGGGGCAGAGCAGCGATGTTACGCTGGAGTGGTGTAAAGCACACAGACACTGGACTGTGGAGCAGTGGAAACGTGTTCTGTGGAGTGATGAATCGCGCTTCTCTATTTGGCAGTCAGATAAGCGAGTCTGGGTTTGGCGGATTGCGGAAGAAGGTTACCTGCCTAATTATGCCAACTGTGACATTTGATAGAGGAGGGCTAATAGTATGGGGCTGTTTCTTAGGATTTCAGCTAGGCCCCTTATCTCAAGTGAAGGACAGCATCAGCATCAGTGCCTGACCTCATAAATGCTCTACAGAATCAATGGGCACAAAATCTTGTGGAAGGTCTTCAAGGAAGAGTGGAAGCTGTTATAGCTAGAAAAAGGGGGTCAACTCCATAGTAAAGAATAAGTATTTGAATACAATGAACCTGATTCAGAGACTGAAAATAAGAGAGAAAAGTTACTCCTGGGAAAAACCATGTTGATTTCAGGGAGAGTCAAGGTTATTGTATTCTTTGCATGTAGGGATAAATCTTTGAATTGCTTACAGCACACAGATACTGACCAGCTTTACTATCACACTGTTATTTAGACTTGGGCTAGGAAACATCACCTCTCAACTCTAATACTGTTTGCAACAGATGAAATATGACTCCCCTGCAATCAACATGGTTTAGCCCAGGAGTAACTTTCCCCTCTTATTTTCAATTTCTGAATCAGGTCCAATGTCCCTGTTGGTGTAATGGTTAGGTGTCCAAGTACTTTTGTCCATATAGTGTATTTACTAGTAATTATGATTGATTCAAAAGTCTGACTATATATCATATATAATAAAAGTTGTTTTTATAAACCAAAATGGTGGGAAGCCATAATACATATTTATATTTATCCACATGCCATATATTCTAGGGGAAGGTAAAGAACCCCTTAATACTTCAGGCTGCATGACCAAAAAAAAAATACAATTAGGAGAGCACAGATGGAAGTATATACACGTTACCCCACTTAGTCATTGAAATTGTATTTTCAAAACATTCCCATATTTTCCAAAATTGCTTGTTTGCTATTTAACTATTTAAATCCATTTATATTGTGATATTAGCAGTGCCTGAAATTAGGATTCCTTTGACAATGTATACCTTGTTAAGTGCGTTTTCCCTCCTCGCAGTCAGTACAAGATTCGCTCCAGCTCTGGCATAGTGATATGCCATCTCCTCCCCAATGCCAGTGCTGGCGCCAGTAACTAGGACCCTGGCATCAGCAAGACTACCTGTGACAAAATGGAAAGTACACATGTGATTATGCTCTCACCCAAAATGTTTAATTGCTTTCTATGTAACAAAAAAAAAAATTATATATA
>WWET01002929.1:116847-126965 GCA_011038615.1 Limnodynastes dumerilii | reverse complement strand
ACACACAAAAAGACACCCCAGCGCTCTAGCCATTACCCAGCCACAAATATTATATTATATATTTAAAATAAAAGTCAGAGAATTTGTTACATGCATCTGTAGATATATGATAAGCCACCAGCCACTTACAAGTCTATTTTGGAAAATATCTTTTTATCTATATATTATATATTTAAAATAAAAGTCAGAGAATTTGTTACATGCATCTGTAGATATATGATAAGCCACCAGCCACTTACAAGGCTTCTCTATTTTGGTGGTCCTAACTCTAAATCTATCAGAGTCCCAACTTTGGGTCATATATCATGTATTTTAAATTGAGAGCTCAACCCTGGCAGAGGTCCCCAAGTCTCTAAAACAGCTACTCTGAGACAACACCCCCTGTCAGCTGCTATCCCTGACACACTTTAACACAAACACACAAAATGGAGGTTGCTCAAATCAAGTTATAAGTTAATATAGAGCAGGTGCTGCAAGGTATGGGGAGTAACCATCCAAGCAGGAAACGTTCAATTAATGATTCAATTAATCCCAATTGAGGAGCGCTATAATTAGCACCCCAGCTTCCGCTTTTCACTATGGACTACTGCCCTGACAAAGTCCAGTATCGGGTGAAATGCGTAGGTTTGTTCACATTAAGAGAGCTCTCTCCGACGATAGTGAGATTTTTACTGCAGCAGAAGCAGGAGTTTACAATTTCACCCAGGACTACCCAGACCTAGAGTGTGCTCTCTCACGGTCCCAGTCAGGGAAGGTAGTGGGGAAGCGCTTCACAATACTGAACAGCCCCACTCACTAGAAAACACCAAGGGACACTTATCGTTCCCAGCACCAGGTGGATTACAAGGGAGGCTTGGAACCCCAACCCAACAGCTACATCAGCCTTAAAAAGCGATCACAGTCACCGCTTCACCTAAGGTATGGCCATTCCTTCTACTATGCCACTAGTAAATGTAAAGGATTATTGAGACTGCCTCAAACCACAAACTGATTATTCTTTGAATACCTTCAATAAACAAAAAAAAACCTTTGACTATATATTGTCCAATTAAGTTTTTCAACGGAGTTACCTGCTAATAAGTATCGGGCTTGCCTCTTCTACTTACATTGAGACCTCCTAGGATTACTTTAAAGTTGTTTCTCACTTGCTATAATAATAATTAAAAAAGAAACATTTTTAAAATAAGCTGCATTTACTACTGGAGCGCGGGCTGGATTCTACATATTTAAAATAAAATCTGTGCTTGAAAATATTATAAATAACATTTTGAATTATTTTTTTTTCAAGTTATTTAAAAAAAATTTTATATGCTAGCATAGCAGCGAAATACTGCAACCATGCTCTGGTATTAATGTACATGGGGAAAAAAAAACATTTAAATTAGTTTCTTTTAAATGCTGCAAGTGCAAGCATTAATATATCCCATTTAAATGCATAGTAAACTGGCAGAGAACACGGCTATACAAACCGCAGCCTCTGCCCATACCACTCCAGCTATGAGGCTGACGCATTTGCCCCTCTTTCCTAAACCCAATTGAGTTGCTTGTTTTGCGGAAACATGCATTCTGCTTGCGCATAAAACAGTAAAATCAGTAACAATAAAATCAGATCCCCTATTGCAATGGTTAAGCTATTTGAATTTACAAAAAAAATGCAATCTAGGATTTTATAAACTGGGGAACTAATGAAATTTCTAAATTTTGGCATACAAAACTTTATGAACTCATTTATCATAGTGGATGGTTTGGGGTTTTTTTTTGGTTTATTTTTCCACAAGATATACTGTACGTGCCCATTTTATTGGAACTGCATAAGTGATTTTCTGTGTTTTCTATTTATTTTGTATGCAGTGAAAATTCCCAAGTGCAGCATGAATATTTACTGCAGGCCCTAAAGGATTCAGTTATAATGGATAAATCTATGCACAATGACCCTTGCGGCTACGCATATGCAGCAGGTGGTTCTGAACATCTGGCTTATTAAACTAATTAAGTAAATGTTTTCATAACTCCTGAATTTCAATATATGTGAAATGTGGCAGTATAGCATAGATAGCTATGACACATGTCATTTTTGGTTAGACACTGTTGTCACTGTCACATTTATTTTATTTTATTTTTTTTAAATATACCTCTAACATGCAGCAAATCAGCAAATAGATATTTCCCATCCTGGCCACTGCTACCCATAGACAAGAATCAAAGAGTAGTGAGGACATAATAAGTATTAACACGAAGCTACGAAAATAATTTATTCAGGACATTAACTTTTCTTTTTTTAAATCAAAAGCCTAATTTGTTTTTGTATACTTGCATGACTATAAAGAATGAAAAAGCTTTCCATTATTTTCATCAAATATCCCTTTGTCTGTAACTTATTCTAGCAATATCTCCAATTATTACTTTAGTGAAACTATAATGGTTCTTGCAGGCTTATTATTACTAAATCCAGATGCTTTATTTTATGTGACTTATGATGAATTATAATTCGGCTGATGAAGATTTGGATCTTAGGACTGCGTTTGCGCAGGATGTATATGCAAGAAATCGTGCACTCACACACCCGTATTCATCTGATACTGAAGAAGTGGACTTGTGGAGGCGAAGGAGCCAATCTACAATAAAGCAGGGTACACTCTGGGGCTTTTTTTTTTTTAAACAGTCTGATCTTTTGATTTGATATTTTGAAACCAAATATTTCAGATCAATGATGGAAAGATTTATTTAGCTTTTTGCAAGTGTGCACTGTGTCTATTAGAAGCTCCAAATGATCAAATCAAAAGATCACAGAATTTCAAATGATTTTTGAGAATCTTTGGACAGTACACACTGGTAATCTGGTAAAACGATCTTTTGAGTATGTGATTAGAAAGATTATCAGCTTAAAAAAAGCTCAAGGGTCAGATTTACTAAGCTGCAGGTTTGGAAAAGTGGAGATGTTGCCTATAGCAACCAGTCAGATTCTAGCTCTCACTTTCTTTTTACATACTAGAGAATGTCAGCTAAAATCTGATTGGTTGCTATGGGCAACATCTCCACTTTCCCAAACCCGCAGCTTAGTAAATCTGGCCCCTGGTGTGTTTTCTTAAATAAGGCTCTTGAACAGCTGAATTTCAGATCTACACTTGAGGGAAAATCTAATTAATTACTGATGATCATGCTGACTTGTGTTAACTTTCCACATACTGTGTGCTGGAGATACTGAAGAGGACACATGTTGAGAGATGCACAGCTGCATATTGGCAAACATTTTCTTATATATTTTTAGTCATTTAATTTGCTTTTTATATTGTCAACATTTGTATGTTGAAGATACATTTTTTTTAAAACCCTGTTATAATGAACTTAAATTACCCACAATTTGCTCTTTCTATGCGATTCAATCAAATTTGGATGGGACTTGTGATTTCATTATACTGTAATGTAATGTGGTATATTAATGTCACTCTCGGGTTTATATTCCCATATGGTTTTAGACGAAAAAACATTAATATTTACATGGATATAGTGACTGACAGGAGCCTGAAGGTATGGTAAGTTTGTCATGTAAGCATAGTTACCAAGCAGGATGGTCCCAGTGAAGAAACAGAAGATCTCACCTATCAGGTGTCATGTTATTGGGATGTCCTGACCTCTAGGAAGCTGACCTGCCTAACTGTAAAGTCATTTACTACCTGTATTCATGGAATAAAATGTCCCCTTGTAAAGTTCCTACATTGGTACTAACCAGTAAGTACTGGTCTTGTTGATAGTTGTATTCATTTGATTTTATTGCATTTTACTATTTCTTTACAATAAAAAATGTTTGTGCTTTGGATTCTGATTGTATTGTGCTTCTGCTTATTTACCTCTAATAATTTCCATTGTGTTTATGGTGTAAAGTGTTGCATAATCTGATGGCACTATATAAAAACCTCTAAATAAATAATAAATACATGTGTTTATGCTTCAGATCGAATAGGCAACAATAATTCAAAATGGGTAAATAAATATATTTTATGGAGAATAGATTAATGAAATTTTACATTGCTAAGGAGAGAACTAAAAAATGCTAACAATACAGTCATTTACACAGGAACAAAATAGGAAAGAAAATCTCTACCCTTCACGTTGTTATCTTATAAATGTATTGTTATGGCGTGGTAATCTATGTTCCTGTCCAGGGCTGACTTGTGAAAAAAGAAGTATAATTATCTAAGTTTACATAGTAATACATGCAGACAAAACATACTGAGGTGTCCCTAGGGGTCCACCTAGGGCCCATGGGTTAAGGAGCTCCGCGGTCAGACTGAGCCACACAAATAAAGACCACTGAATGTTGCTAGGGCCCTGTTTTAAAAGGATAGGGTGAATTCTCAACCTTGACCACTGCTGCACAGCACAGGAACACGCTGTGCTGTGGCGAATGCTAAACTAAGCATAGCTTAATATTCAATTACATTAGAATCTGTTCCTGTATTGTGCATATTGAGTTGAGTTGTGGTATTCTGGGAATTTTTTTTCTTAATTTGCCTGGAGGACAGAAAGGAGGAGTCACCGTTGCTGAACAGGTAAGATTTTGTGCACGCAGTGAATGGGGTGGAGGGTTTATTATGTTAACTGGGCACGGGCTGTGATTTTGCACAATTTAAATGCTGTTGAATGCTTGCATACTGTATTAGAGTGTACTCCTAGTCTATATCAGCCATTTCCTTTTTAGGAGCCTTCAATAATAGTAGGGCATTTTTCTACTATTTTATTTTAAATAATAAATATATTTAATTAACAAAATATTTGATGGGACCCCTTCTAATCTTTTTGCCGTAAAACTTAGGGTCACCTCTGAACACATGGGAACATATTTTGGAATGTGATATGATGCTGAAGGTACAACATGATGTTGTAGAACGTAAAATGTAGAAGTCTATCATTAACTTGTCCTAAAATGGAGGTGCAGTTGTTAAAGTCAGAATAAATAAACTAAAATCAATTTGAAGGTACATATTAATATTGAGCGTGAAGCATTTGCCCATATTTTTTCTGATCCCCTGTAAATGCTATTGCAAAAAAATGATGAATGTA
Source organism: Limnodynastes dumerilii (assembly GCA_011038615.1). Taxonomy (NCBI): domain Eukaryota; kingdom Metazoa; phylum Chordata; class Amphibia; order Anura; family Limnodynastidae; genus Limnodynastes; species Limnodynastes dumerilii. The sequence goes on along the minus strand of WWET01002929.1, from coordinate 121,904 downwards.
ATCCAGAACTTCAGTTAGAACATATAAAGGGCTGGATCCAGACTTAAGTTAGTGCTTGAAATCAATTACTCCTGGGCTAAACCATGTTGATTGCAGGGGGAGTCAAGTTAATTGTATTCTTTGCATGCAGGGATATATCTTTGAATTGCTTACTGCACACAGATACTGACCAGCTTTACTAGCACACTGTTATTTAGACTTGGGATAGGAAACGTCACCTCTCAATGCTAATACTGTTATCAGCAGATGAAATATGACTCTCCAGCAATCAACATGGTTTAGCCCAGGAGTAACTCATTTCAAGCACTTAAGTCTGGATCCAGCCCAAAATGTGTGTTTGGACATAGTGGACCGGATTCAGAGTTCCGTGACTGTGTGATGCGGAATCGCACAAACTAATTTGTCTACGGCTATTCAAGTATGCGCTTTCTTGCATCCTATAGCCCACTCTGAATAGCACGTAGGTTGCTGCTTTAGAGTAGTATGCGGATGCGCACTGTAAAAAACCAGTAAATAAAAAAAATAAATCATACATCCCTGTGCCCTTCATTATTTAAAAATACTGTGCCCACACAAATCATTTAGGCAACATGCCCACATATGATTGAAAATACAATACAGAAATAATATAAAGTACAAGATCCCTGTCCCTTGTAAAAAAAAAAATAAAGCTCTGCTTTTCTCATTTAAATATTGTGGAACACCCCTTTTAGCACATGGAATCGTATACTGGTGGATACAATAAACTCCGCCAGCAATATGACTTCCTTGCGCTATTTGCACATGCGCAGTTTAACAAAAAAGCTGCGCATCCGTGTGAATTTCTCTGAATCCTGTCCAGTAAGTAGAACATGTCTGAGGGTTTAATCAGTTTCTAGTGTGCACAGCTAGAACACTCATGGCTGACTGTAGCATGTGGGTATAGTCAGTAGGTCATATAAGTATAGTTATCAAGAAGGGATGGTTCCAGTGAAGAAACAAAAGATCTCACCTATCAGGTGTCATGGTATTGGGATGTCCTGACCTATTGCAAACTAGCCTGTGTAACTTAACCTAACTGAGATGTAATTTCCTATCTATATCCATGTGTATAAAATTACAAGCTCCGTCTTTTGTATTTCCTCATGTATAAGACGCACCTTTTTTCAAAAAAATTGTGGTCTAATACCTGGGTGGGTCTTATACAGTGGTTGTAGCCTGCCTGGAGCTGGGGAAATCCCCGGTGGGTCTTCAGTGTCTACAGACTCCACTGCTTATTGCCCTGCAAATGAGCTGGCTGTGCTGTGCACAGCTGCGACTCTACTTAATAACACTAGCTAGTCACATCAACGTCTTCTGCAGAGCACGCCACGGAGGAGAGAGCCATGGTACTGGTAAGTGTGCTGCGTCTTTGAAATGGGGATGTGAAAGGACATACAGAGGGGCAGTAAGACTGGCGTGACACAAATAGAGGGGGCTATAAGGCTGGATGGACATAAATAGAGAGGGCAATAAGGCTGGATGGACACTAAAAGAAGGGCAATAAGACTGGCTGGACACAAATAGAGGGGGCAATAAGACTGGCTGTAGACAAATAGAGGGGGCAATAAGACTGGCTGGAGACAAATAGAGAGGGCAATAAGGCTGGATGGACACAAAGAGGGGGCAATAAGACTGGCTGGACACTAAAAGAGGGGGCAATAAGACTGGCTGGAAACAAATAGAGGGGGCAATAAGGCTGAATGGACACAGAAGGAGGGGGCAATAAGGCTGAATGGACACAGAAAGAGGGGGTAACTTAACTTTATGTAATACATTTTTTTCCAAATTTCAGGCCCCAAAGTTAAGGTGCATCTTATACATGGGAACGTCTTATACATGGGGAAATATGGTACTCTGTATTCTAATATCAGCTGTGGTTGCACATCTCGTTGGTTATGGCATTTGGTAAGGCAATCTTATTATGTACAGATCTTTAAAACATCTTTTAATAAAACCACTTTAGTGCTTTGGACCCATATTAAAGGCATCAGACTTCTACTTAGTTGCTTTTATTACAGTTGTCAGGCAATCCTTTATAAAAGAGAGAATTTGAAGATGAAGTTCAAAAGGAGGTAAGGCAGATTTCCAATATGGCAAGGAGAGTTATTATTATTATTATTATTTTTATTATTATCATCTTATATTTCCCATCAACATACTATTATACATTATATTTCATAGATTGTATATACATCCAATTAAGTTCCAATAGGGGGTATATGTAAGAAACCTCCAGGAGAAGGCAATCTACATAGCTGTTCAATTATACTTACCAGCACAAAGCCACATACACTGATGCATGGTCTGAATTCTCTGTTCTATACATGTGCCATGAGGAGAACTGGCCTTTATTTAACACACATAATACAGAGAAAAAGAAAAGAGTAAGAAAACTTATTTTGCCTCTATCAGCTTGGCTAATGGTAAGAAGTCTGCAAAGCATATCAGAGCTAAGATCCCCCAAAGCAACAGAAATTGTCATTTGTATCTAATTGTTAATTATGTTGACTGTAACTATTACAGCTTTATGTTACATAGATCTAAAATGAGTATTTCAACTGTAAAGTTTTTACAACTATTGTTGATTGCAGACATAACTGAAAAAGTCTGAGATACGCAACTAACTTACAAAATTATATAAATGTGTCCCAGGTGTAACATTTCATATTTTTTTTGTTATAGCGGCAAAATTATTTCATGAAAATTAATAAAATATAGTTAAAACTATGAACATTTTGATGATTTACACTTAAAGTGATTCCTTACTTAATTCCTTTATAAAGTCTGTTGATAAGCCATTCTTAGAAGTAGCATATATATATATATAGCATACATACTTTTACAATAATGCAATTGCTGCTTTTTAAGCACCAGGTGGCGCTGCGACGTCTGACAAATCATCTCTCTTTTTTGTCTGGTTCGGGTCTTTCAGACTGCAATGCGTTATGGGAGTTGATGTTTTATGGTGATGCAATGCGTTTGAACAGAGGAATAGAAGACTACGTTTCCCAGAAAGCTTTGCTGACGGTGCACTGGCTACAGCGCAATGATGGGGTGCCGGTGGCTGGGATGGGTTTAAGGCACTGACCGGAGGATGGCAGCGTGTGACAGGGAGATAGTGTATCACAAGGACAGCTCCCAGGTGACAAACAGCGAAGTGTAGATGTTATGTATGTTAAAAAAGGATGTGTATGTATGTGCAGGTAAAATTACGTGTGCAGCCTTTCTGAAATGTGGGTATGATTATTTGGTCTATGTCTATGTATGTGTAAGTAATTAGTGAGAATGTATATGTGTTCGATGGGTTTTTGTTCCCACCAGTTGACGTCACACCATTCCACAATTCTGCTAAAAAAAAATTGTTATGTCTTTATGTATGTATTGTATGTGATACATATTGATGTAAAAACAATATATGTACCAATTGTTGCACTACATTAACATATTTTGCACAGCAGATGCGTTCTGTAATGACCAATGCAATGCTATATGTATGTACCTCACTGATTGGGCCATAAAACAGATTGTAACGATTCTCTTATATTCTGGAATAAAGTAAAGCAATTTTATCTGCCTAGCAACACCATGGAGGAGAGTGAGAGTAAAGTAATCAATGGTTGCAAACTCATTTTGTGGAACGGAAAAAGAAAGGACATTTACCCACCTCACATTCCATTAATCTATTGCAGGTCTCTACAATTTCCTAAAGAATTTAGGAGCTAGATTTTGACAAAACCATTTTACATGGACAACTATGAGAGTACATATAATATCTATCTATGTAAATATATATTATAATAAATTGGCATATGTTTAAAATGTCACTGGCTACAACAGTGCTTCTGTGCTAAAATGATGAGATTTGTGTATTTCTTCAGTACTTTATGAGAATTTGAATCTTATAAACTGAGGAATGCAGAGCAAGTGCTTTAAGACCTGAGCTATTAGGAATTAATTCTTATAAAGAAAACTAATAAAAACTAAGCTACAACTAACCCAGTGGCAGTAACGTAGTTGATCTAAGTCAAGACTTATCTAAAAGCCCATTCTTACTATTTGCCTGTATAGCTCAGATGGTAGAGACCTGCACTAGCAACCAATAAAACTGCTAAAATGCTTCAAATAAACAGCAGGGTTGACTGACTGAAGGAAGCGACTGGACAGGGAGTAGCGGGTCTAGACAGCTGCAGGGGAGAACTCAGAATATGCAGAGGAGTAAACTGTCACAAGCAATTCCCATGCGTAGATATACAACACGTGACTAGCTTCTATGTGTGCCACCAGGTTCAAATGTCTTGTCGCCATGGCAATGGTATTTATCATGCCCTGATGAAATGCCATCCTTCCTTTCTTGCATTGGCATTAAATTATTACCACTTTTAATTACAATTGCTCTAGGTTGCTTGGTGATATAAATCACTTGGCACCAAATTGGTTAATTTATTTATTTAAAAAATATTTATGTCAAGAAAAATGACTTCAATATCTAATTGGTTATAGAAAATAACATGTATATAACATAAATAGATGTGATATAGCCAGACACTGAAATAACAAAATATGTAATGCCTAAATCCAAAAGCGAAAATGTATGTAATAGTGAATATTATTAAGTACAGGGATATGATTTGAGGAACTCTGCATTTGAATATATCTAACATCTATTTGACACACAATGCATTTGACTTTATACATTTAAATGACCAACTTAAATAGTTTGTCTCCTGCACTATACTTTTCTCTAAAATTTAATTTAGCTCCTTTTTACAAACGTTTTTCTGTGTAGGTCATTGGAAAATCCTGTTTATTTTAACTCTCCTAATAGTTACTGTGAAATGTGAGTGAATGTTCTGACTGGTTTTAAGAAGTTGCATACTATTCCCTTTTATTTATGCTGCCCATTTCAGTAACGTTAAGTATACTCAGACCTTATCAGTTATATCTGCAATCAACAATAGTTGTAAAAACTTTACAGTTGAAATTTACATTTTAGATCTATGTAACATAAAGCAGTAACATTTACTATATATATATAT
>WWET01002929.1:73974-108427 GCA_011038615.1 Limnodynastes dumerilii | reverse complement strand
CTGCCAGAGGGACAGCAGAAGGTAAGGAGGGAAAGGCTGTCCCTCTGGCGGTCCCTGCGTCTGGCTCTCTTCCCCGCAGCTCTGCCTCCGGCTCTCTCCCTCGCATCACGCGCTACACAATGACGTTGGGTGACCTAAGGTCACCACAACGTCATTGCGCAGCACGCACCGCGGGGAGACAGCCGGAGGCAGAGCTGTGAAGAAGAGAGCCAGATGCAGGGACCGCCGGAGGGACCGCAAAGGTAAGTTAAATCTAGGATTTTTAAAAAAAATTTTTAAGCTCTCGAGTATAAGCCGAGGGGGCCTTTTTCAGCACATTTTTTGTGCTTAAAAACTCGGCTTATACTCGAGTATATACGGTATATGACTGAGAATATAGTATTTAGTTTAGACACTTGTGAGACTGTATAGATTTAGTTGATGCGGCACTGTATTCATTTATTTTAATCAGGGCACTGTATGGATTTATTTAATTTGGTGCACTGTATGGATTTCATTTATTTGGGGCACTGTGTGGATTTCTTTAATTTGGAGCACTGTATGTATGAGGCGGCATGCCATTACCATTGGCAAACACAAAATGGACGTTGCTCCATCAATTTATAGGTAAATGCATACAGGTGCATGAAAGGCTGGGGTATCTGCTAGCCACAGAAACAAAGGAAAGAAAATTCCCCAGCAACACTGCCATAAACCAGTAACAGACTATACTATGACTAAGACTAAAACTATGACTGTAAAACATATTTGAGCAAATATATGATAAGCCACCAGCCACCGTCAAGGCCTTTCTGCACATGGTGGCATGCTACCGCTTAGGTACTAAAAGGCACAGCATGCCCTGCAGTATATGAGCATGCTGTGCTTTTTAGTACTATATGCGGCAGCATGCTAATGGTTAATAGCATGCCGTGCATTGCATTTTTTGGGGGGAAATTTTTTTTTTTTTTAATTACATTTAATTTTTTTTTTTAAATATCTGTTTTATTACTAAGGGGCACAGAGTGTGGCGATTTTTTTTTTTAACATAAATCGCCAAGATTTATACCTTAAACAATCACCACACATCGCTGATCATTATAAATCGCCTATTAGTAAATCCAGCGATTTGGAAACTCCAAATCGCCAGAAAATCGTGGTGATGGCTGGCGATTTATAATCACAGCCAGAAACTGCTTTTCGGAAATTTACCTCCAAATCTGAAGTCTGGATCTGGTCCATAGGGCTGAAACAGACAGGAATAAGCTGTAAACAGAAATAGATAGATTTTTTGAAAGTGCGTGTGCATGCACCATCTGTATGGATCTGGATCCATAGTTGCATACTGGGACAGGGCAGTATGTGGATAGCTGTGCGCAAATTGGGAGGGAGGCTGTATGCAGATAATACAGTGAGGGCTTTCTCAGCCTTCTTACTTTCCAGGCTTCCACGCCATCCCCTATTTATGTTTCTATGACATGGAAGTTTTATGGAGCATTGTATCTTTGTGAGGAGCAAAGGGGGTGGCCTCTTCTTGTCCACTTGGAAGGCTAGATAAAGCAGTGATCCAAATGCAGCAGCAATATCATAATAACTGTTGATCCGGTTCCATGTGATTCATTGAATGTCCTCCATGGTTTGTCTTGGTTTTTAAAATATATTCTCTGTAGAGCATCTTGCTTGATCTTCATCTTCAGCTAGCTGCCTCCTTTCAGCCTTAGGGTAGATTCCCGCTATTTTATCAAAAATCATTCCTATTGAACACGTATATAAGCACTGAAGACCTGATTCACAGGTGCGAACGAGATAGGTAGGTGCAGATAAGCATGTATCCACGCATAATTTAAAGCTCCCTCCCACCCACTCTTCTTAAAAACTCCCAGAGGCTGCCATGGCTTAATAAACTAGATTGTGTAATTAACCTACTACGCATGAGTAGTAAGTTTGGTCCTGATTCACACTTGAGAAGCTTGTGCTTTATATTCTTTATATTCTGCCAAAATAATACGCATGCGTAGTAGGTCATTTACGCAATCTGCGTACCAGTTCCAGTACGTAGATTGCCTCCATGTGGTCTTTATAGACAGCACTGCGTACTTTAAGTAGAAATAGGCGGGTAATGCCGCCTAAGGGCGTGCTTAGGAAGAAATGGGAGGGGGGAGGGAGGGCAGGGAGATGCAATGTACGTATGGACATTGCACGGTTAGATAAAGTAGCACTATGGTACTCGTAAGTGCCATAAGGTACCTAAAAACGAGGGGTGGTTTAGGGGCTGGAAGAGTGAGTTAAGTGCGGATCTGTCCGTATCTTACTGATTCTTAACTGTGAATACGGTCCTTCATTCTTAATTCTCCGCACCTAAGGAGCCAGAGCTTCTGAGGTATGAATATGGTCCTGGATGTGTAAAAATGTCCTGTCCATTTATAAATACAATACACCTGTGTTATATTTATCTTTGAAAGTTTGTTTAGCTAATGTCACTTTAACAGTCTAGACAAATGTTGTTATGGTATGGTAATATGTAGCCTTGTCTGTTTTGCTTATCTCCACAGTATTTCTAGCAAATGTAACATTTTAGCTGGTAATTATTATACTGTGATATATTTTGAGCATTAAACTTCTGTTTTAACTTCTTTTCAAGGGCCTAAAGCAGGGTCGAGCTGAAGCTTTAAGACCCAACCTTAAAAAAGGGCCCAGGAGAAAATAGCATGTTCAGGTGAGAACAGACTCTCCAGTGATGGAATAATCTTAGAAATATCATGGATGGATGTCACACCTCAGTCTTCCTGCATCAGTTCACGAGACGCGCTAGATCACAGCGTTTAAAATATTGAAGCATCCTGATTTTCTGTATGTAGCATTTGACTAGATTATCCCCTACAGACTAAGGTGTCAAATTTATAGGACTTCATTTAAAATTAAGAGTTGCTTTGGTAGTTCAGTATTGCACTGAATGGGAGGGTATGCTGCCATGTTTACAGTTGTTCCCTTCTCTAAATGAGGAATTTAACACATTTTGTATTGGGAAAAAATTGGAATGGATTTATCAGCAATACTTAATATACTGTATATTTAAATAAATAAATACTGTGTATTGAAACATACAGTTTTTCTACTGTACACTAAAACTATAGAATCAAATTCTCTATTTAAATTTAACATGCTTTGTGGCATCATTTGGAAAAAGAGTCTTCTAGGAATGCGGAAATCTTAGCTGTTAGCCCCTATTTATGTATATGAGGATGAAAGGTACTCTGTAGCTGGCTTGCATGCATTCTGATATATTCTATTCTATATATATTATATTCTATATATATTCTAATGTTCTCTTTATGTGGGGCTGATATGAATAGCATAACATACTTTTATAGTTATATGCTGTTTTCTTAATTCTTTCCTCCAAGGACAAAAGGATTATCTCTCCCATGGAGAAGGCAGGACACTTCGCTATGTTCCTCATTGCAACTTGGACAGCCTCCTCCCCCTCCCTTTTTTCCCCATGTCCCTGTAAATGCTCCCATGTGTTAAGACACCCAAATACAAGTCTAAAATACTATAATAAAATAAAAATGTTATTTCCAATTCCTGGCTGTTTCTTTCTACCACATACTCAGTAAGTGTTTTCTTATGTCATCATCTACCGAGTCTGTGTGCCAAGATAAGAATTAATAGGTGGGAGGAAATTGAACAGCCACTGACGCATTATCTGTGACCTTTCTCTATCCTCTTAAATAAGGCCAGTTTATGTAAACATTACCCCCCTTTCATTTAGTATGATCTGCCAGAAGTGACATATAAATTGAAAACCAGAGCAGGTGCATTTCTCTAACATATTGCCATGGCTGATTAGGTAGCACATATTATATTTCTAAGTAAACCAACCTACATAATGTTGTTTCAGTGCAAGAAATGGACACACAGATATCAAATGATACCTCTTGAATGTTCTGTGGCATGATTTCCGGTATTCATTTAATAATACTGGACCGGATCCAGACTTCCACGCGCTTTCTATACGCGTGTATCTGTCCGTCCAACAGAGAGAGGGAAGTGGACTCCTCCTGTCACTCCCTTCTCTCATGCGGGATTTATGGCAACTTATGCTGAGGATATGCTTCCCATACTGTACAATTACCATGCTTCCCCCGCCCACTTTAGCAGGGAGAGGGGAAGCACAGCCCATTTCTTCTGAAATGGCATCATAAGGAACCATGCATGCACCCTCTAGTCAAATCAAGCCACTTGATGGCATGAAGTCTAGATCCGGCCCACCATGTTTAAAAAAGAGTGTGTTTATTGCTACCTTAAAACAACTGCCTTGTTAGTGTAGCAATTTGAGTGAAATTAGCATATAAACTAGCTCTTGCCATTGGTGTCTTGTTCAGGCTTTTGATTGAGGGCCTGCATTAAAGCTGGGTATTTAAATTTTGATACAATGAGATGATTTTATAAACAACTAAATACCCCGATAAGGTCTTGATTTATTTTTTTCCCATCTGCTTTCTAACATTGTTTCAATATTTGGTAAAATTGGGAAGCTTAAATAATCCAGTAATGCTATTCAACGTACTTTGACAAGATAAATTGTTGTAGCAGTACCTGCTAACACAATATTGGTCCGGATCCTAATTTACCCTAAGGACCAGAAAATATCCACTTTTGTTACAGTGGCACGGTCATGGCAGGCCTGAATGTTAAGGTAGGGTTGAGCTGGCATAAATCCGTATCAGTGAGGGGAGTGGCCTCCTCTTGCCAGTATGGAATTTTGGATGCAGCAGGGATCCGTCATCAGACCACTCCTGCAGTAGGGGCAGCGGAGGTCTGTATCTGGTCTATTGATTAAAACACTAGTTTATTTAGAATAATAAAAATATTAAAAAAGCTGTAGTGTGTACTGAGCTTTAGCAAGGCTACTTTTTTAATAATATTTACTGTATATTTTAACCATACTTGAACCATGAAAATGTAATACCTAAAGCACTTAGAAATTCAAGAATTTAATGAATGCGATTTAGTGTAACAGTCTGGAGTTAGGATCAGAGTGCAGTGGCTGAAAGGAAGGAAAGCTCAGATTGTGCTGTAGAGCAGTAAGAGACAGAAAGGTCAGTAACAGTTGGGCAAAATCGTAATACCAAAGGGAAGGCAAACGTGTGCACCCAACTTTTGTTTTATAATGGCAGTCTAGGTAAAGCATGTTGCATTTTATGAAACACTTATTCATCTACCTAATATTTTTTTAACAACAATATATCTTGTACATTCACTATGTCAACAAACCCACATAACCAACGTGGACGGTGGACTAATCTGCACTTGTGAACTAGTGAAAGTTACTTCATTTTGTTGACTGATACGTGAGCTAACACACAAGACTACACTTGCATACTTAAGTTCATGTCTGGATTGTTAAATCCGGGTTGGACGGGCCATCTGGCAGTTCTGGCAAATGGTACCCAGCTTCAGAGAGGAGAGTCAGTGGTCAATATCAGTTAATGATTTTCTGCTTCAGCTTTACAAGCGCTGAGCTCTGCACAGACTTTCAGAAGCCTTTCCCTGGTGCCTGACAATCAGTCAATCGATCAGTGAGTAGCTGATTTTATTGTGCTGCTCCCTAATTGGCTTCTGCTGCTATAAACCGCCCTCACTTCCTGCACTTCCTTCCAGTCCACCTCGGCACAGTTCTGCCTGAAAAGTAATTGTGTGTGTGAAGGGGAGGGGAGTGTACAAAATGTTATGTGTGTGTGTTTTTATGCATTATATATGTTGTGTGCGTGTGTATGGTGTACAAAATGTGTTATTTGTGTATGCTATGTATGTTGTGTGTGTGTGTGTGTGTTTAAGGCATACAAATTGTGTTGTGAGTGTGTGTATGTGAAGTACAAGATGTGTTCTGTGTGTTATGCTTGTATGTTATATGTGAGTGTAGTGAGTGTGTTATGCATGTATGCATGTATGCACGCACACTAATGAATCCAATTACTCATAATAATTCATATAAATCAAGCAAAAAAAGGAGTACTTCCAAAACGATTAATGATATTAAGGTATATTAGGTATATTAAGAGAGTAAGATACTAATACCTTTAACAGTGAAAAGTGCACTGTGCATTAAAAAGTAACAACTGCATCCATAGTTTCTGCAATAAATGTCCACATCAAATTGTATGGGTCATATCAAACATTTCCAGGCATAATGTTTAAAAAGACATCGTATAGGGCTCCTAATCCATGTTTCATGTAGTATAAAAAAAATGTCATCTGAAAGAACCAGTATGTATTTGATTTAAATAGTTCACTGCCTGTTATTTAAAGGGGGCATAGTTTAAACCTGCAAAGGTGTAACTTGCCTGCTTTTTACTGCCTGATTTTATAAGCATTGATTTTTCAAGCATCTAGGAGTTACTGGCGTTTGAACTGGATTAGGGCTGGATTTAGGCTAATTTTAATTATTTGTGTGAATTGTTATTTTAGTGAAATTTGCACATTTTAATTAGAATAAACCTAGAATGTCTGGTCTTGTGCATTGCAGTGGTTGTGATGCTTTTATTTTGCGTGTAACAATTTTGAAACTCAGTTGTTGTCCAATTTGACAGAAAGAGATAGCTAGAATGCATGGTGAGATATGCAGGATGTCTGTATGCTACCATTGCCTCAGAGAGATCCCAGGAAGCATACTGGGTGAACTATGGTGAAGAATGCTGGTAAGAAGGTTCCAGTTGCGTAAGGACACATTGCACAGGCTGTCCACTTGCAAAACTCATATGCAGCACTCGGAGGGCTGAAATGGATTACAACAGATAATGTAGAACATCAGGGGCAAGATTTACTAAAAATCGAATTTAAATCGTCATTTTAAATCGCTGTCCATCGCCGTTGTTGTGTGTCGATTTTGTAGTACCAAATCCCTGAATTTACTAAGATGTGATTTCCATTGTCGTTTTGAGTAACAATGGCCATGTGTAGCGATTTAAAATGGCGATTTAAAACACTATAGATTGCTGCAATCGCCACTGATGTCAAAAAATCTTTAGAGTTCATCCTTTCACCCAGGGGTTCTCAACCCGTGGTATGTGTGCCTTTGTTAGGTGGTACGCATGGGCTTTGGGTCCAGTAGCTAGGAGAGATGCCCAGGTCAGTGCAGAAGTGTGCATATTGCTTCTGCCTGCAGCTACACTCTCTGCAGGCAGGATCAGCACATCACAGTCAGACTCTGCAGGCACGGAGCTGAGGGCGGAGCTTCCTGCTCCAGAGAAAGAAGAGCCACGGAGATAAATGAAGTGGAGGAGGCTGTGTTATACTGCAAATGGTGGAGCAGGTAAGTAAGGACATAGTGACTAGAAGGAGTAATGTGGTAAGAGAGAGATACAAGAAGGGAGGGGAAATGTGTATTATGTTGTGTGGAGAGGGATATAACAAAAAGAGAGGTGGGGGATAACAGAAATAACAGAAGGGGTTAAAGTGTAATATGTAGTGTGGAAAAGCATACTGTATAACAGAAGGGGGTAAGTGGAGTGGATATAGCAAAAGGAGGTGTAGTTGTAATGCATATTTAGTGGAAAAGGATATATCAGTGGTAAATGTGTGATATTGAGAGAGTAATATAACAGAAGTGGAGTATTTATAATGTGTGGAGAGGAATATAAAGGGGGTATAATATGTAGTGTGTGCTGAGGGCTATAACAGATGGAGTGAAATGTGTAATATATCATATATATATTTGTCCCAGTAAAAGGAACGAATTAAAACAATTATGTGTTTTTAATTTATTCATTACATCGACTGCTCATATTATTACACAACACTATACATAAATTTTACAAACATTACACATGTAACGCTAAAAAGGCTTTTTACAAAACTTACCTGTGTTGCATTACTTGTGTTGAATCATTAGTTTATGACCAATTGAAAGCAATTTGACCAAACTCCCCATTCTCACCCACCTTCTTTATCAGTGGCGATTTGAGGGCTCATCTACAGTGATTTAACAAAATCACACCTTAGTAAATCCAGGGATTTGTATCTAATGAACAGCAAAAATCGCCAGAGAGAGTTTAAAAGTGGGGATTTGAAAAACAACTCATATACAGTGATTTCTGCTTAGTAAATACAGGGACTTTCAATTCCCCACTAAAAAATGAACAACACTGGGGATTTTTGCCAATCGACTTTGGTAAATCTTGCCCCAGCTGTTGAGGCAATCTGATGGTGGGAAAAGGGAATCCCTGAGTAGGACTGCAGTTCAAGTGGGGGATTCTATTGATGGGGTATCTAGCTGGAAAGAGGTTCTGAAATTAGGAATCAGGTGAAGTGCTTGCCTGGAGCTACAACTCCATGGGTTAAAAAGTGCATTTTAAATATTATAAAGACAGCAAGGAAAGGGAGGTTGATGTCATTATCCACCTTGGGACAAATGACTTGGCCAATGCTGGAGTTGTGGCTGTTATAGATGAATTTAGAAAGTTGGGAACTGCTCTTAAGCAGGTGGCAAATACTGTTATTTTTTCTGAAGTGCTGCCAGTACACAGATGTGAAGAAGATAGAATGATGCGCTTTAGTAACTTCAATCTGTGACTTAGGAAGTAGTGTCATGAGTTAGGATTTGGGTTCATAAAACATTGCCATGCCATCTGGCAAAACAGAATGCTGTATAAATGGGATGGCTTGCACCATTAACAGTGGGATCAGATATTCTAAGTGAGCAGTTTGAATGCTTTATTAGAAACCATTTAAACTAGGAGAGTGGGCAGTGATACAAATAATTAAAATAACTGCTTCCCCAACCAAGAAGTGTTGTGTCGCCACTCAATAATGACAGATAGCATAGCCAAAGGAACTAAGGGAAAAGAAAACAGAAAAAGCAATATAAACATATCTAGCATTAATAATAAATGGAAGAATAGGAGATTCAATGTGTGCAAATGCTGGGAGCTTAGGAAATAAAATCCCTGAACTAATTGCAATAATGGCAAGGGATTATCTGGATATTGTGGGAATCATTGAATCCTGGTGCAATGAAAATCATGACTGGGACCTAGCTATACCAGGATATTATTTATATAGGAAGGATAGAGTAGGAAAATTGGAGGAGGCGTATTAATATATGTGAAGGAAGGGTTAAATTCAACTTTAATAGGGAGTATTGTATAGAAAACTAAGGCACTTTGGGTAACCATAGAAACCCAGGGGGTTATTCTTCGTACTGGAGTGATATATAGGCCACCAGGAGAAGATGAGGAAATAGACAATGTCCTATTGCAAGACATGGCTAAAATGGCATTAAAAGGGGTGGTAATAATCATGGGAGATTTTAATCTTCCTGATGTAAACTGGGATGAGTCTTCAGCAACCTCCACTAGAAGTGGGGACATTTTAATTTCATTACAGGGAGCTTCCCTCAAGCAACTGGTGAGAGAGCCCACTCTCAAAAAGGTCATCTTAGATTTGATACTTACAAATGGTGAAAGATTCTTAAAAGTAAGTGTAGGCTAAAACCTAGGATCCAGTGATCATCAAACAGTATGGATTAGTATAATGACTGAGAGAGACATGTACCACACAAACACATGGGTTCCAAATTTTAGCAAGGCGAATTTGTGGAAATGGGGAAATGTGTAAACAATTCTTTGGCAGAATGGAGGCACATGAAAGGAGTACAGGAGCAGTGTGGATATTAAAAAAAAATGCTTTATTAAAAGCAACAGTCTTTGTATAAGAGGTTAGGAAAAACCCCAGAAAAAGAAAGCCAATGTGGTTTACAAAAAAGGTAGCAACTATAGTAAAAGCAAAGAAGATGGCCTTTTGGAATTATAAGCAAACTCAAAATAATGATGACAGGGAGGAATATTTTGAAAAGCAGAAGGAGGCTAAAAAGGTTATCATAGCAGCTAAGGCACAAACTGAGGAAAAACTGGCCCACTTACTGTATGTACATGTGATTTCTTTCTTTCTTTATTTTTTTAAAATGAATTTGCAAAATATCCTAAAAACTTTTTTCACGTGTTCTTTGTGGAGTATTCTGTGTAGAATTTTGAAGGAAAAAATGTATTTATTTCATTTTGGAATAAGGCTGTAACATAACAAAATGTTGAAAAATATGCAGCATAGGTCAGTCTATGTCCTTGCTCAGCCACAGGGGGCGTTTTATTGTCCATCTCTGTAAGTTTTTTTAATGGAACTCCTATGCATCGCCAACCTTTCTTTAAGCATACGTACAGTCTTGCCGACATATTTTATGACATGGGCATGTTATAATGTAGACATCAAACTTTGAATCACAAGAAAGTTTGTTGAATTTTAAAAGGGCAAGTCAAATTGGGGTGACAGAGAGTGTCCCCCAAAATCAAATTGCAACAGTTGACACAACCGCAGCATTTGTATACACCATTTTTGGGAGTTAGCCATTGTTGTACAGAGGAAGGTCATTTGCTACCAGAATATCTTTCAAATTCGCATTGCAAAGAAAACTAATGAGGGGAGGAGATGTCAGTTTAGGGCCCAATTTTGGATCAGTTGCCAAGATATGCCAATGGTTTAACACAGCCTTTTTAGTAATACCTGACATCGTGGAATAAATTGTGCAAAATTATCATCAAAATATGATCATGTGTTTTAATACCATCATAAATAGTAAGACCGATATTCTGATTAAGTTGTAGGCAACGACCTGCTCCACTTCTGCTTTCTTATATCCACACTCTAGGAACTGATCACCCATTTCAAGTAGAGCCACTTGAAGGTTATTAGCATTTGAGGTTAACCTCACAAAACGTAGTAGTTTAACCTCACAAAACGTAGCAGTTTTCAGTGGCTTGGGGTGGAAGCTGTCAGCTGGGCACTGGCTGCTGTGTGGAATTTGCATGTGGTGTCATTCCTGCACTTACACTGGAGGGGTGAATTTATTGACTATTTGTTCACATCTATATATTGTCTTTGATGAAAGAGATGGTATATCTCTGAAACGTCGGATCATTAAAGGTGTTTGTTTTTGCTCAGCTTACCAAGCCTGAGAGTGCCATTTATCTGCATATATAATATTTTTTGCAACATCTTTTCTGCTCGAATTAGATTTAGTTCATCCAGGCGTCCCCCACCGGTTCTTCATGCATGTTGCTTGGCATTTTAGAGTTAATTTTTTAGGTGGAAGCCCTGGAGTCTGCAAAGTAAAAAAAAAACATAGACAAATATTACAAACCAGTAGTGGAATAAAGTAAACAGTTGTGAGATTTACAATTGACATAAATATGAGTACAATACATACCTTTTTACATATTGCATGCTGGTTCCTTCAGGACTATGACGTTATTCTTATCGCTGACCTTGTCTCAGATCCTCGACTTGGCCCCAGTCAACCTTGGCCTGCTGGAATGATAGATTTTCTCCATCACAAGTTGCACCAGCATTGTCATGCACCAGACTATGCACTGCAAACGGACCACTCCAGACCAGAGGTGTGTATTCTAGCCACAAGCCTGGTGTTCACAGCCTTGGCTGCAGGCAAGCAGCAGTTCTCAGCCCTCTGCGCTGATGCCAAGATGGTGAACGGGACCTGAGGGTTGCAGGAGTATTGCAAAAAGGCAGCGTAGGCGTGCCTACCAAGAATGATTGCTATTAGTCAACAGCAGGATGCTGAAGAAAGTAATAACTGGAGACACAGAATGGAACCTGAGGTACAGGAATGCAGGAACAGAGATCAGGAATCCTGGAACTGAGGACTGGAGACACGACCAGGAACCAGGAAACCAGAACACACGAAAGGACTCAAGGACCCAATATCAACAGGCAAGGATACCTAAAAAGATTATAAATTTTATGGGCGCTATCTTGATTAGGATTAAAGTAATCTTAAATTAACATATAGGTATACATGCAGCCGTCAAGGGAGTATTGTGCAAATCTCCCTACTAAGGGGTTTAGTGAAACTTAACCCCAAGCAAACAAAAAAGACATGAGATCTTGAGATCTCTTCCAATCTCTAAATTATATTGAAGTAAATCTACAACCATATAAAGTATAAATGGTGGCAGTAATGAATACTGATACTGGCATAAAAGCAAATAAGTGATTTATTATAAACACTGAAAAACAACATCAAAGAATCAACAATAAAATAATAACAGTATTAGTTACAATATAAAACAGGATGTACATACTACTGCTTGTCACTGTTCAGAAAATCTTTCCCCATAAAGTGCTTCACATATAATAGAAGGTAACTCTTCAATAATAAGAACTAATTGTTTACCAGGTTGTAAAAGGAATAGTCTCGATAGTGGGACAAGTGGATCCTTTTTATCAAATACAAAATTTTACCGTATTCCTGGTGTCCGCTAGGATTCCGACATGTGTAGGCACAGATTGAATAGTGCTATTTCGGGACCCGCTTCCAGGAAGGTAAGTATAAATCAATCAATTCTTTATTTTAGGCTCTTTCTGATGTCCGCGTAGCTGTCAGTGCCCGTATGCATGGGTTAGATGGAGTTGGCAGCCACTTCCAGATCTACGAGCTCTCTGCAGGGGGATGTGTCAGCTGGTGCAATCGGTGATAGAGGGAAAAGGTAAGAACCTGGGTGGCCAACCCTGGGTTATCCAATACTCCTGATATCCTCGTAGAGGCAAAACACAGTGCTATAATATCAGTAGTGATGGTCTCAAGTCTCTCCAAGTTTGAATCCGTTTACATGTTTCGTACACAACGTTGGACTTTTTCAAAGCAGTTAACTGCTTTGAAAAAGTCCCATCTACAGTATGTGTATGCATCTACAGTATGTGTATGCATCTACAGTATGTGTATGCATCTACAGTATGTGTATGCATCTACAGTATGTGTATGCATCTACAGTATGTGTATGCATCTACAGTATGTGTATGCATCTACAGTATGTGTATGCATCTACAGTATGTGTATGCATCTACAGTATGTGTATGCATCTACAGTATGTGTATGCATCTACAGTATGTGTATGCATCTACAGTATGTGTATGCATCTACAGTATGTGTATGCATCTACAGTATGTGTATGCATCTACAGTATGTGTATGCATCTACAGTATGTGTATGCATCTACAGTATGTGTATGCATCTACAGTATGTGTATGCATCTACAGTATGTGTATGCATCTACAGTATGTGTATGCATCTACAGTATGTGTATGCATCTACAGTATGTGTATGCATCTACAGTATGTGTATGCATCTACAGTATGTGTATGCATCTACAGTATGTGTATGCATCTACAGTATGTGTATGCATCTACAGTATGTGTATGCATCTACAGTATGTGTATGCATCTACAGTATGTGTATGCATCTACAGTATGTGTATGCATCTACAGTATGTGTATGCATCTACAGTATGTGTATGCATCTACAGTATGTGTATGCATCTACAGTATGTGTATGCATCTACAGTATGTGTATGCATCTACAGTATGTGTATGCATCTACAGTATGTGTATGCATCTACAGTATGTGTATGCATCTACAGTATGTGTATGCATCTACAGTATGTGTATGCATCTACAGTATGTGTATGCATCTACAGTATGTGTATGCATCTACAGTATGTGTATGCATCTACAGTATGTGTATGCATCTACAGTATGTGTATGCATCTACAGTATGTGTATGCATCTACAGTATGTGTATGCATCTACAGTATGTGTATGCATCTACAGTATGTGTATGCATCTACAGTATGTGTATGCATCTACAGTATGTGTATGCATCTACAGTATGTGTATGCATCTACAGTATGTGTATGCATCTACAGTATGTGTATGCATCTACAGTATGTGTATGCATCTACAGTATGTGTATGCATCTACAGTATGTGTATGCATCTACAGTATGTGTATGCATCTACAGTATGTGTATGCATCTACAGTATGTGTATGCATCTACAGTATGTGTATGCATCTACAGTATGTGTATGCATCTACAGTATGTGTATGCATCTACAGTATGTGTATGCATCTACAGTATGTGTATGCATCTACAGTATGTGTATGCATCTACAGTATGTGTATGCATCTACAGTATGTGTATGCATCTACAGTATGTGTATGCATCTACAGTATGTGTATGCATCTACAGTATGTGTATGCATCTACAGTATGTGTATGCATCTACAGTATGTGTATGCATCTACAGTATGTGTATGCATCTACAGTATGTGTATGCATCTACAGTATGTGTATGCATCTACAGTATGTGTATGCATCTACAGTATGTGTATGCATCTACAGTATGTGTATGCATCTACAGTATGTGTATGCATCTACAGTATGTGTATGCATCTACAGTATGTGTATGCATCTACAGTATGTGTATGCATCTACAGTATGTGTATGCATCTACAGTATGTGTATGCATCTACAGTATGTGTATGCATCTACAGTATGTGTATGCATCTACAGTATGTGTATGCATCTACAGTATGTGTATGCATCTACAGTATGTGTATGCATCTACAGTATGTGTATGCATCTACAGTATGTGTATGCATCTACAGTATGTGTATGCATCTACAGTATGTGTATGCATCTACAGTATGTGTATGCATCTACAGTATGTGTATGCATCTACAGTATGTGTATGCATCTACA
Source organism: Limnodynastes dumerilii (assembly GCA_011038615.1). Taxonomy (NCBI): domain Eukaryota; kingdom Metazoa; phylum Chordata; class Amphibia; order Anura; family Limnodynastidae; genus Limnodynastes; species Limnodynastes dumerilii. The sequence continues at coordinate 93,841 of WWET01002929.1, read as the reverse complement.
GTATGTGTATGCATCTACAGTATGTGTATGCATCTACAGTATGTGTATGCATCTACAGTATGTGTATGCATCTACAGTATGTGTATGCATCTACAGTATGTGTATGCATCTACAGTATGTGTATGCATCTACAGTATGTGTATGCATCTACAGTATGTGTATGCATCTACAGTATGTGTATGCATCTACAGTATGTGTATGCATCTACAGTATGTGTATGCATCTACAGTATGTGTATGCATCTACAGTATGTGTATGCATCTACAGTATGTGTATGCATCTACAGTATGTGTATGCATCTACAGTATGTGTATGCATCTACAGTATGTGTATGCATCTACAGTATGTGTATGCATCTACAGTATGTGTATGCATCTACAGTATGTGTATGCATCTACAGTATGTGTATGCATCTACAGTATGTGTATGCATCTACAGTATGTGTATGCATCTACAGTATGTGTATGCATCTACAGTATGTGTATGCATCTACAGTATGTGTATGCATCTACAGTATGTGTATGCATCTACAGTATGTGTATGCATCTACAGTATGTGTATGCATCTACAGTATGTGTATGCATCTACAGTATGTGTATGCATCTACAGTATGTGTATGCATCTACAGTATGTGTATGCATCTACAGTATGTGTATGCATCTACAGTATGTGTATGCATCTACAGTATGTGTATGCATCTACAGTATGTGTATGCATCTACAGTATGTGTATGCATCTACAGTATGTGTATGCATCTACAGTATGTGTATGCATCTACAGTATGTGTATGCATCTACAGTATGTGTATGCATCTACAGTATGTGTATGCATCTACAGTATGTGTATGCATCTACAGTATGTGTATGCATCTACAGTATGTGTATGCATCTACAGTATGTGTATGCATCTACAGTATGTGTATGCATCTACAGTATGTGTATGCATCTACAGTATGTGTATGCATCTACAGTATGTGTATGCATCTACAGTATGTGTATGCATCTACAGTATGTGTATGCATCTACAGTATGTGTATGCATCTACAGTATGTGTATGCATCTACAGTATGTGTATGCATCTACAGTATGTGTATGCATCTACAGTATGTGTATGCATCTACAGTATGTGTATGCATCTACAGTATGTGTATGCATCTACAGTATGTGTATGCATCTACAGTATGTGTATGCATCTACAGTATGTGTATGCATCTACAGTATGTGTATGCATCTACAGTATGTGTATGCATCTACAGTATGTGTATGCATCTACAGTATGTGTATGCATCTACAGTATGTGTATGCATCTACAGTATGTGTATGCATCTACAGTATGTGTATGCATCTACAGTATGTGTATGCATCTACAGTATGTGTATGCATCTACAGTATGTGTATGTATCTACAGTATGTGTATGCATCTACAGTATGTGTATGCATCTACAGTATGTGTATGCATCTACAGTATGTGTATGCATCTACAGTATGTGTATGCATCTACAGTATGTGTATGCATCTACAGTATGTGTATGCATCTACAGTATGTGTATGCATCTACAGTATGTGTATGCATCTACAGTATGTGTATGCATCTACAGTATGTGTATGCATCTACAGTATGTGTATGCATCTACAGTATGTGTATGCATCTACAGTATGTGTATGCATCTACAGTATGTGTATGTATCTACAGTATGTGTATGCATCTACAGTATGTGTATGCATCTACAGTATGTGTATGCATCTACAGTATGTGTATGCATCTACAGTATGTGTATGCATCTACAGTATGTGTATGCATCTACAGTATGTGTATGCATCTACAGTATGTGTATGCATCTACAGTATGTGTATGCATCTACAGTATGTGTATGCATCTACAGTATGTGTATGCATCTACAGTATGTGTATGCATCTACAGTATGTGTATGCATCTACAGTATGTGTATGCATCTACAGTATGTGTATGTATCTACAGTATGTGTATGCATCTATGCTAACCAAACTTAACGATTTTGACCCTTTAAGAGGAATGAAACTTTCAACAGGCGGCTTTCATTATGTTTGGAAATTACTACTTAAATTAATACTTTTAGTAAATGTAGTGTTCTGGTGGGTGGGCCATCTATGGTGGATGCCATTTTAGAGAGCTCCTCTCTGTCATCTCATCAAATTGAGCTATTTCATTGGACTATCATTGCTGAGACTGGCTGGAAAAGAAGACTCACTAAGCTGCAGGAAAGGAAAAGTAAAGATCTTGTCTATAGCAACCAATCAGATAGCTCTCACCTACCTATTACATAGTAGAAAATGCCAGCTAGAATTTGATTGGTTGCTAGGGGCAACATTTCCACTTTTCCTCTCCTGCAGTTTAGTAAATCTGGCCCAAAACCAGATTATAACTCCAGGCAACTTTTCACCGACTCCCTGGACCACTATTTTATCTTCGGAGGTCCATCCCTAGAAAGGTGCGAAAAACAGCCATCTTGCCTAAACCGTGGGTCTAGTGATAGTACATGATCATGGCAACTAACTTATTTATGTGTTTTTCTTGACTGCAGCATATATAAGCCCATTGTTTATTGCTAAAAGAGCTGCAGAGGTTACTGGCTCTAACTGATGCTAACCACTGCTCGGCCCTAGAAAGGTGCGAAAACAGCCATCTTGCCTGAACCGTGGCTCTAGTGGTACTACATGGTCATGGCAAATAACTTATTTATGCAGTCACCTGGGAATTGTGTTTTTCTTGACTGCAGCATTTATAAGCCCATTGTTTATTGCTAAAAGAGCTGCAGAGGTTACTGGCTCCAATTGATGCTAACCAATGCAGGGCTCAACTTTTTTTGTGACCTAAGGGCTCTGCCATTCATGCTCACTGAAGCTGTGAGGGTCATCCCTGGCTCAAACTAAATATATTTGCCAGTTAATATCGGCTGCCTGTGATTTTAAAGCACTGCAGTATTTTATTCACCTTTCTAAATTCTCCTTTTTTGTGTTTTCTGTGTCCTCTGCAGCATCTGGGACTTATAAGAGCACTTACTCACCCAACTGCTATCCTTCAAAGGCTTGCTATCCTTCAAAGTGGGACCTGGATTCTGCTGCTCCTTTGCTTCTGTTACTTACGGTACACTGAAGCTTTATCAGCTAAAATGGCCTGGACTGCTGGCTGCCAATATGTGTCTCTGGTGGGGAAGCTCCTGAGTCTCCCTCATGAAGCCTGGATCCTGCTGATGTTATTTATTTATTTATTAATAGGTTTATATATAGCGCTTTACATAGTGCTTTACAGAGAATAATTCAGATTAACATCAGTCCCTGCCCCATTGTAGCTACATACTAAGGTTCCTAACACATACATACACACACACACAAACATACACACACACACACACACACAAAGACACACACACACACTAGGGTAATTTAGTCGGCAGCCAATTAACCTACCAGTATGTTTTTCGGCATGTGAAAGGAAACCAGAGCACCCAGAGGAAATCCACACAGACAAGGGGAGAACATACAAATTCCACACATATAAACCCTAGTCCCTGAATCAAACTCATGACCTCAGTGTCGTGAGACACAAGTGCTACTCTCTCATTTTTGATATTGGGATATATCCTGTTTTGTTGTCTGCATCTCTACTCTGCTGTCTCCATGGACCAATGTGATTATTCAGAGGCATAAGTGGGTTTGTGCTGTGTTCCAGCTGCAGTGTGAATATATCGCCAGCGTTCTAGGGATGTACCATTTGTAGCTGACTGCTGCTGGGACATCTATACCCTGAGATACTTATATATTTGTACCTGAATACAGGGTTGCCGACTCTCCCAGAATGTTCAGGAGACTCCAGAAATTTCAGTTCTCCCGGAAGACCTGGCAAATCATCCCTACTTATATTAAAGGAGCATTGTATGGTGGTGGAGCCATCAAGCTCCGCAACCATGCAGTCATCTATGGCTTCACTCCGGGAGATCCTGGAGGAAGCCATGAAGAGTTGGCAACCCTGCACTACTATTTGAAATATTCAGGCTTCTTTACTAATTGTTTTTAGTTCCTTTTACTGTACAATTACATTTGGATACTTAGGATAGCAGTATAGGTTGTTACCTGCTTACTGCTGCCATCTACTGATCATATTTGGTCATTATAAAATCTTCTCATATTTATATGCAAATGTTAACTGAACAACATTGCTTGTTTAACTAGAACTTATAGTACATATTGTGCTGTATCTTGTGTCGATTTATGTATGTGACACCCCAAGATAAATAAGTATTTGTAGACTGGTGAAACAGAACTTAGAATAACTCGAAGCAAAGACAACTGTATAAGGTTTAAATTTTGTTTTTACTCTCTGAACTTCGGTTTTTAAAAAAAAGCAAAAAACTTCTTTACATTTGTTTCCCCAAAGGATAAATAACGATTATGTTTCAATAACCCCAATTTTTACAAATGTATCATAAGTAACACATACAGTAATCATGCACTGTGAATAACATATAATCAATATCAATGGTGTCAACTAATATAGCACATGAAAATCATGCACAATAAATAATTTTCAATTAGTAGCAACAGTAACAATTAATGCATCACATAGAAATCATGCACAATGTACAATTTGCATTTAGTAACAACCATAACAATTAATGCAGCCCATAGAAATCATGCACAATAAATAATTAGCATTTAGCTATCCCACTCTTTAAGAAGTACAAGTCACTAATGACGTTCTTTATGTGCCGCTAGTTTGATGAGGCAACAGGTATTTTCACAATCCTTATGGAAGAAAATAGTCTCTCAACACTTTAATGGGACAGCAAGCATTTTTACAATCCTTTCTGTGCTTTATTCACAGCCTCTCTCTGCTTCTCTTCACAACACCTCTATTACCGCTGTTGCTTTTTTCCTTTATAGCTCTTTCTCTGCCTCCTCACAGTCTTTCTCTCCTTTCCCCACAATACCTCTCTCACTGCCAATGCCTCTCTCTTTATAGCACTTTCTCTGCCTCTTCACAGTCTTTCTCTCCTTTCCCCACAATAACTCTGTCACTGCCAATGCCTCTCTCTTTATAGCTCTTTTTCTGCCTCCTCACAGTCTTTCTCTACTTTCCCCACAATACCCCTGTCACTGCCGATACCTCTCTCCTTTATAGCGCTTTCTCTGCCTCCTCACAGTCTTTCTTTCCTTTTCCTCACAGTGCCTCTGTCACTGCCGATACCTCTCTCCTTTATAGCACTTTCTCTGCCTCCTCACAGTCTTTCTTTCCTTTTCCTTACAGTACCTCTGTCACTGCCGATACCGCTCTCCTTTATAGAGCTTTCTCTGCCTCCTCACAATCTTTCTTTACTCTTCCCAGTGTCTTCGCTACTGCTGCTGCCTTTTTCACACACAGCCTCTTTCTGCTCTCTTCTCAGAATCTCTGTCACCGCTGCTGCCACACTCCGTTTTCCTCACACCAAATCACCTCAACTGACTCTGCTCCCCTCACAGAAAAAAAAAACCCACCAACCTTGCCCCGAAGCTCCCAGACTCCCTCGTGTTGCTCCGCATGCATCACTCAGCTGTTTGTTGCTAGGCAACAAAACCCACGCGCCTCAATCAGCTGGCCGGCATCCCACAGAAGCCCCGCGCACACTGCACTTTTTGCTCCTAAAGTACAGGGATGCCACATTCCCCCATACTTTAACAATGCGTGTCCTCATGCTTAGCTTTATCATAAAAACATTCTAGTGAAACATTGAATGTTAAGGTCAAACATAAACATTTCATATACAACCCATATGTGGTTTAAGAAGTTTTCTGCAAGTTCATTATACTGATCTTAACCTCATTGCATGCTTTCTTTTAACTATTTTCAAATAATTAGTCTCAACTAAAGTGTCATGGAGCTAACATTCTAGGTTCTGTACCTAATAGGAAGAACTCCCTTTGTACTCCTTTCCGATCACCTCAAGGGGGGAAATTCTGAAAGGCTGTCTACATCTAATACTTGTTCAACCAACTGAGAGCTTTTTCGCAAATCATAAATTGTTGAAAAGGTAATAGTTGGCAAGTACATGTTCATTATAAAATCCATGCAATCAACTGGTGTTTCCCCTTGCGGAGATTCAGGAATTTCAGCTTCCTGTCCTTCTACATCTACAGGATCCTCAACTGTAGTATAACACCTTTTAAGTTGATCTCGATGCACCACCATCCTATTCCTACCATCTTCTTGTTGGATATGGTACACTGCTATTTCATCTTTTGGTTTCCCGGTAATTATATAAGGAATCGTTTCCCACCGATGATCCAATTTACTAAAGCGTGGATGTTTCCTTTTCCAGACTCGACATCCAATATGTAGCGGTTCATCCAATATCTAGCTGTTCAGCAAATGCATTAACATTGTAATTTTGTTTCTGCCTTTTCTGTGCTAATTCAGTTTGTTTAGAAACCAGTTCATGAGCTGTGAGCATGCGACGTTGATGTTCAATTACCCATTCAGTTTGAGGAACATTATCTTGATGCTTTTCCAAGGACATGTTCAATTGTACATCCACAGGTAATTTTCCCTGTCGTCCAAACAAAAGATAATATGGGGTATGACCAGTTGTTTGATGAATAGTGTTGTTGTATATATACATTAATTCAGCTAACAACATAGACCACTCAGCACGTTGTGGCAGAGGAATGGCTCTGAGTAAATTAATGACGGTTTGATTCATGCGTTCACAAACCCTGTTCCCTTGTGGGTGATAGACAGTGGTCCTAATTTTCTTACATCCATATAAAATACATAGCTCTCTGAATAAGCAAGATTCGAAAGCTGAACCCTGATCAGTAAGGATACTTTCGGGATAACCATATGGCCTCACAAACGCTCTCCAGAATAATTCTGCTGTAGTCTTTGCAGAAATATCACGAATGGGCAGTGCTACTGCGAATTTTGTATAATGATTAATTATTGTCAACGCGTATTGATACCCAGAGCGCCTTCTTTCCAACTTCACATGATCCATTGCTACAATTTGTAGAGGACGGCTCGTCACTATCGGATGTAATGGAGCCTTCTGTGAAGTAAGAATTCTCTGCTTCATTGCACATGTAGCACATGCATTGCACCACTCTTCAATGTCTTTCCGCATGTTTATCCAATAAAATCGTTTCCTAATAGTAGCCTCAGTTTTTTTAGACCAAAATGGCCAGATCTATCATGATAAGCATTCAGAATGGAGGAAGCTTTCTCAAAAGGTATTACAATCTGTTTTATCCGAAAGTGAGTCTTTGGATCAATACAATCTCGTAGCAAAAGATCATGCTCTATAACCAATCGATCTCTCTGTTTCCATAGTTTTAGTTTCAGAAAAGTGTGCATATGCACAAGCGACTTTAATTTTTGTAAGAGTGGACTGTCTCTATGCCACTGTTGCCAGGGTTCATCCAAATTCCAATGCAAATCTGAATTCTCTTCCCTTGTATTTGGTACAATAGCATTCTGCTTTATTATTTTTTTTAAACGACTAAAAGTAGGCATTTCCAATGTTTCCTCAACATCCTCATGTCATTTGACCCATCGACAGTGGGCAACCTTCACAAAGCATCCGCATTCCTATTATTTTTTCTGCTCCTATATCGAATCTCCATTGGAAAATTGACACCCAACGTTGCTCTAGAGCTCCTAACTGTGCTGTAGAAAGATGCGCTAGAGGGTTGCAATCAGTGAATGCAATGAAGGGAGTTGCGATCAAGTAGCATTTAAATTTTTCTGTGACAGGCCCAGACAAGTGCAAGCAATTCCAAGTTAAAGGCACTATAGTTGGAATCATTCCTCTCTGTTTGTTTCAAACTTCTGCTAGCATATGCAATAACACGTTCTTTCCCATTTTGAATTTGTGCCAGGATGGCTTCCAATCCACACTTGCTTGCATCAGTATATAGATAAAAGGGTTTTCCATAATCAGGGTAAGCCAGCAAAGGAGCCTCAGTAAGTAATTTCTTTAACTTAATAAAGGCCTTCTGACATTGTTCCGTCCATACTATGGGAATCCTTTTGGAATGTCCGGAATGGGGAACACCTCGAAGGAGTTCAATAATAGGGGCCGCGATTTCAGCAAAATGTTCAAAGAAACGTCTATCCCATAAAGCCTAGAAGCCGTCTAACATCTTTGACATTTTGAGGCACGGGCCATTCTTGCACCACTCTAATCTTTTCTGGATCAGGAGAAATTGCTCCTGCACTTACTACGTGACCCAGGTATGAAACTTTTGGTTTTAAAAGATAACATTTTGAGGGTTTTAACTTAAGACCGTATTTGATCAGCTGTTCAAAAACTTCCCCCAAATGTTGAAGATGATCTTGGTTTCAGAAAAAATTATAATATCATCCAAATACAACAAAACCTTTTTAAAATTTCTGTGCCCAAGACAATGTTCCATGACACGTTGAAAGGTTCCTGGGGCATTATACAACCCAAACAACATCCGTTCGAACTCAAACAGCCCCATCAGGGTTTTAAAGGCAGTTTTCTCTCTATCCTCAGGTGCCATCTGAATCTGCCAGTAGCCACTAGTCAAGTCAAGAGTAGAAAAATATCGGGCCGATTTTAAAGCTGTTAGTGACTCTTCTATTCGTGGCAAAGGATATGCATCCTTATGTGTCACATTATTCAATTTGCGATAATCCATGCAAAATCTTAACTGCCCATCCTTTTTTCTGACTAAAACCACTGGCGCTTCCCATGGGCTATGACTTTCTCTAATGACCCCAGTAGATTTCATCTCTTCCAGCATTTGCCTTACCAGCTGGTATAAGGCTGGTGCAAGGGGTTGATGTCTTTCATTAATAGGTACAGCATCCCCAGTAGGGATATGATGTTGAATGATGGTTACTTTCCCAAAATCAGAAGGATCCTTACTAAAGGCCTCAGATTTCTCTTGTACCACTCTGAGAACTCCTTCCTTTTGTTCATTAGGAGTATTTTCATCATCTATCTGTACCACTCCCCACCATGGCTCTATGTCAGAATTTGTCTCGGTCTCCAACAATATACTAGACTGTTTTACAGTAAAGTTTGGATCAATAATGTCTTGAAAGGTGACTTTCATTAATTTAGCCACTGGGCAATTGCGAAACAACCGAATATGGTGATTATGAGGATTTAAAATTCGCAATGGCACTCGTCCATTTTCAACTTTGACCAAAGCCCTAGCCACGACAATGTCATCTCTGAAATGAACCTCATTGGGTTCAACTATAGCCTCATAACTGGTACCCCGAGGACCACATCGTGCCTTTCCCCATACTATCGTCTCAGAATTTGGCTGTAATATCAGTGGCCGATAATCTACTATTCGCACTTTACCAATCTCCCTATTTGAATTGGCAAACTTTTGATATCTCTGTGAAGTGTTTTTATTGTATGTTGTAGTGCTTGCCGTTCTACAGATTTCTTTTTACTGAGAACCTCCTTCAAAGCCGCCACCAACTCATCAGGACAGTTTTGAAGAACATTCATCCCTATAATAACGAGGATAGCACTATCATCATCCACATTCGTAAAAATACAGCATTGTTTAAATAATAGAATTTGTCCAATTTGAATGTCAGTCTCACAATATCCATGGCAAGATATTCCCATACCATTACTGGCTATAAGTTGTAAGCAAGCTGGTGGTGGTAAAAGAACTGGTTCTGTTCCCCAAAATTTTAAATAAGTTTTTAATTGTATAGTAGTGACCTGAGATCCGGTATCAAGCATAGCTGGTACCTCTCTACCATTTATCATAATGGTAACTGTTGGCCACCACTCTTTTAATGTTGACTTTATTCCATCATGGTCCCTTATCCTCAGGGTTTGGGAGTTTAAAGAACCATTCTCATTGCAATTCCTCTCGATATGACCAGAATGGTTACATCGTCGACAAATTGGACGTCCTTGTGAATCAAAGCGGTCCGTAGGTTGACGTCACATTGTGCGTGGAGTAGTTCACCATTCAGTGTTTAATTGTTTTGGTCTCGTCCGCCAATTGGTCTCTCTAGATCCCAATTCATCCACTCTACCTGTCAATGTCTGTAACGGGTCAGGAAATGATTTTTGAGCCCCTTGACTAACTAGTTCCTTCCCTTTGGAAGGATTTCCAGAATAAACATTCTTTTGAAATTCTTGAAATTCCGGCATTTCTGGAAAGATGACTTCACTCATTTTATAGGATCCCATTAATTTAAGAGCGGCCTCCTTAAATTTTAAAAAGGAACCCTCTGGCTGTTGTAATCTTAACAAACGTAGCTGACTTTTAGCATAACCACTTTCTGACCCCTCTATGAATGAATTAATTAAAGTTTCATCTCCATTTCTATCTTCTGAATTATCTACAGTTTGTATCTTCTTAAACATTTCCTGTAAACTTAGGGCATAATCCCGTAAATACTCCCCTGGTCTTTGTTTTCTTGCATAGAATTCCATCTTTAACTCACAAAGTGTGCTAATATCAAACGTGTCGGCTAATTTTTGCAAAATTTGGTCAGTATTCTGACGCTCTTCTAAGGGCCAAGAACTCACTTCCTGCAATGCTGAACCTTTTAATTGTCCAATTAATATCTCAACCTGCAGTCTATCCGTCAAAGGAAATAACCGAAACATACTTTTCATTTTGTTTGTAAATACCCTCAAAGAGTTACCATCAGAATCTAATTAATCTCCAGTGTAACTCGGAAGCCATGGTGCTCCGAAATAATAGGGTAGAGTTATGGGATTCATTTGTGCTACAGCGAGAACTGAATCCCCTCCACCAGATGAAGTGGATGGGATAGAATAATCTTCAGTTGTCATGTTTACTTCTAGTCTCCTCACCCTGTTTCACTTCTAATTCCACAAATCCTGTGTTTGTGAATTTTGTGATGTGACACCCCAAGATAACAAGAGGTTAAATGAGTATTTGTGGCCTGGTGAAACAGAACTTGTAATAACTCAAAGCAAAGACAACTGTATAAGGTTTAAATTTAGTTTTTACTTTCTGAACTTTGGTTTTTGAAAAAGCAAAAAACTTCTTTACATTTGTTTCCCCAAAGGATAAATAACGATTATGTTTCAATAACCCCAATTTTTACAAATGTATCATAAGTAACACATACAGTAATCATGCACTGTGAATAAGATATAATCAATATCAATGGTGTCAACTAATATAGCACATGAAAATCATGCACAATAAATAATTTTCAATTAGTAGCAACAGTAACAATTAATGCATCACATAGAAATCATTCACAATGTACAATTTGCATTTAGTAGCAACCATAACAATTAATGCAGCCCAATAATTTGCATTTAGCTATCCCACTCTTTAAGAAGTACAAGTCACTAATAACGTTCTTTATGTGCCGCTAGTTTGATGAGGCAACAGGTATTTTCACAATCCTTATGGAAGAAAATAGTCTCTCAACACTTTAATGGGACAGCAAGCATTTTTTATAATCCTTTCTGTGCTTTATTCACAGCCTCTTTCTCTCTCTGTTTCTCTTCACAACACCTCTATTACCGCTGTTGCTTTTCCCTTTATAGCGCTTTCTCTGACTCCTCACAGTCTTTCTCTCCTTTCCCCACAATACCTCTGTCACTGCCAATGCCTCTCTCTTTATAGCACTTTCTCTGCCTCTTCACCGTCTTTCTCTCCTTTCCCCACAATAACTCTGTCACTGCCGATACCTCTCTCCTTTATAGCGCTTTCTCTGCCTCATCACAATCTTTCTTTACTCTTCCCAGTGTCTCCGCTACCGCTGCTGCCTTTTTCACACACAGCCTCTTTCTTCTTTTTTTTCAGGATCTCTGTCAACGCTACTGCCACACTCCGTTCTCCTCACACCAAATCACTTCAACTGACTCTGCTCCCCTCACAGAAAAAAAAACTCGCCAACCTTCCCCCGAAGCTTCCAGACTCCCTCGCGCTGCTCTGCGTGTATCACTCAGCTGTTTGTTGCTAGGCAACAAAACCCACGCGCCTCAATCAGCTGGCCGGCATCCCACAGAAGCCCTGTGCACACTGCACTTTTTGCTCCTAAAGTGCAGGGATGCCACATGTAAAACACCAACATTGTATATATTGGTGACCACTAAATTTGCTAGCACTTTATAGTGAATGAGAAACATATTTAAATAAGCCTGATGAAAGCAGGATGAGTAAGGTTAAAAGTACTTAGCCTCTGTTCCTAAAGGTGACTCTACATCCTCGGTATCCCCTTGCTTGTCCACACTGGCTCTTTCCCATGAGCTCTCACAGCCCTCCAAGCCCCTTGCAGATACAGCTAAGGAGCTTTTATTACACCTTATGCTCTTGATATAGCATACATTAATGCCCAAGTTTCAATGCTTTGACACACTCTAAAATAAACATAACCGCAGCTATTGCTACAATGGAGAAAAATCTATTACTGCTCTACAAAATACGGTCATAGCCCAAAACCAACTAATAAAAGAGATGGAAGCAAAAATTGCCGACCTTGAAAATCAAGGCAGATGAATTAATCTTCACAATTCACACCTATTTGTCAGTCATTGTTTGAAAGGTCATGTCCGTTTTTAATTGATTTACCCAGCCAGATAAAAAATGATTCACAATGGTCAAAATTCATTTATTTGAGGCTATAGCTGCTCGACAATTTGTCTCCTGCATTGTTACTCCCCCAGTGTTCACCGCAACATGATCTCTCTAGGTCACTAAATAGATAGAAATGAGTTAATTTATTTTTTTTAGTTATTAGTTCAATTGTTTTCAGATTGTTCTTATATATTATGTATTATGATTATATTATGTTATTATGTAAGTTATTATATTATGTTGAAAATTTAGTTTTGATGCCAACAGGTGAGAATCAGAAGGAAAAAGATAGAGAGAGATAAACCAGCTCTCTCTGCTTTGTCCCAAGGAATATGGGAGGACTAAATTCTCCTGTAAAGCACATATGAGTGGTTTCACACCTTAAATCCCTATCTCTCTATGTAGCCCTTCTCCAAGAAACTCAATATTCTGTATTTTTACCAATTATAAAAATAACACTAGGGGAGCTGCAATCCTGTCTATGAAGAACTTTAAATATAAAACATTTGATTGAGTACATGACTCCTATGGAAGGTACCTATTACTGGAGGCTATGATTAGTGGTGACAAGTTCACTTTTCCTAACCTATAAGATAAGATTAGACTTTTTCCCAACACTTATACACCTTATAGTAGCTGGGGACTTTAATTTGATGGATAATCCGGTGCTATATAATTCAACACAGGTGTCACACAGACTCATCTCAGTCGTATTTCCCATCTTAAAAATACCCATTCGCTTTTCGCACGCTTCATACTCTTCATCAAAGTGGTTAGTCGACTAACCCCTTTGATGAACAGTATGAAACGCATATCAGGGAGCTGATTGTGTCTCGGGTGCTCTGAGACTTGAATACCGCCGCATGATATGGACCTTTCATATTAGTGAGTGCAGGGACATGTATGGACCCAGTTTGGGGGAAGTGTGGCCGTGAGGCTGTTAATCATTGGTAAGGGAGAGCTTTCTTTGGATTAGTCTAGGGCATGAGTGGCCAAGCTCGGGCCTCGTGAGCTACCAACGGTCCCTGTCTTCCAGGTCTCCTTGTTGGAGCACAGGTGTGTTCATTACTGACTGATTCATTCAAAAAATCTACAGTTGGTAGTGATTATCTGACCTCTGAGGAGACCTGGAAAACATGAACCGTTGGTAGCTCACGAGGCCCGAGTTTGGCCACCCCTGGTCTAGGGTGTCCCTGTCTTGGCTGCACTTAATTTTGATTGCGGACCTGCCAAAAAATCTTTTTTCAAACGGATGCACATACTGCATGTGTGATACGGCTAAGTTTCTATGTGTTTTTCTGTTACACTGCAAGTGTTGTATCTTTTTTTTTTTATATATACTTTTTATTTCTTTTTCAACAAAGAATAATACATCATACATCAAGCAAGTACAATGAGCATACATAGTACACAATGTTAGCCGCAAAGGTATTAAGACCCAAAGTACCGTAGAAGAGTTGACTGTATATTCGAAAATAGGGAGTAAGACAAAATAAAGGGAAAGGAGCAGCAAAACATTGGGGAGGTGTACACAAAAGAGGGGGAGGGGAAAGGGAATAAATTTGCCCGCATAATTAAACATGCATATTTATTGTTATAAAATCAATTCACCACCATATATAGGTTACAGGGCTTAGGTAAGACCAGATTCACATGCTTATTCTTTTGCATTGGGATCCCAAACTATAATTAAAATGAGCTACCTCCCAGCTGTCTGTGCAAGTACCATTTTGTTTGTTCAAACAGTTTAAAGATATGGCTTTGAGTAGACACTTCAAACTGTGCAATATGTTCGCCCACTTCTTATCAAACCTCTCTACCCCTTTCTCAATATCAGGCAATGCGTTGCTTGCGTGTCAAAATATAAGGTACATAGTAAAATGCTTTTTACCGTCTCAACTAGAGGGGAAGTCGATGATATCCATTGATTCAATATTACTTTTTTACCAATCGTGACAATCAAGACAAGTATTGGAATTAGGGTAGCATTGGAGGGATCTAACTCCCAAATAGTGAAATCCACAAATAATAAGGGACAAGGGTCCTGAGAAACTTTTAAATTAAAGGTTATATTAATGAATTGTGTTATTTTATTCAAAAATTTCATAATTTTTCCAGAAGTTATTGTAAAAGTCAGCGTTAGCCTGCTTACATTTCGGATAGCAACCAGTTTCTGAATTCACTATGTGCTTTCTCTGGTTAGGTGAAATATAGGCCCTATGTAGAGTTCTAAAATGCACTTCTTGCAATTGAGCTGCATGTAATATCCTCATTACTTTGTCAAAATGTTTAAGTAACTCAGGGGCTGTGAGGGTTTGCTTAAGATCTTTATTCCAGCTGTTACTTGTGTGATCCCATAACTTGTTGGGATCTGCCCCACCTAATTCTCTCTGCAACATACGGGTTCCATAAGTTTTTGATTTTATGAAATGCAGCAATTCCATCTGGACATGCAGAACTATTCAATAACGACATCTGCTGTTGGGCAAAATGCCTGGCTTGCAGAAACATAAAAAATTAGGAATTAGGTATACCATTCTTGTCTTTAAAAGCCTGAAACGCCAAAATCTTACCACCGGGATCAAATATGTCACAGATTGACCGTATTCCCTTCTCTTTCCATTGATTGTACCAGTTATTTTACAAGCTGGGTGGAAAAGCAGGATTTCCCCACAGTGGAGAATACTTAGAAACACCAGGATTTCTTTTGCATTTGGCACTAATTTTTATCCATGCATTGTAAGTGTCTTTAAATAGGATATTATTCCAAAATATTGCAGGTATATCTTTACACGGACTTAACAATAAAACTGCTGGGGAATAAGGCTTGAATAATTCTGTCTCCAGATGGTTATTAGTATAAATTTCCCTCTGTAGGGACCAATCTGCTATATACCGAAACAACACTGCCTGGGTGAACGTGGCTAAATCTGGGACACCCAACCATCCCTTATCCCTTGGCACTTGGAGCTTCCACATGGCTATACTTGGTTTTTTTTATTTTTCCACAAAAATGTAGAGAACAAGGATGTACACAGCTGTATGTCTGTTTTAGTCATACCTATAGGCAGCATTTGGGTTACATAGAAGATTTTAGGGAAAACTACACTTTTTAAAACTGCCACCCTGCTTCGAAGCGAAAGGGGGAGATGATTCCAATTATTCAATAATCGAGTAATCTCATGGATAATCAGGGAGTAGTTTATTTTAAAGAGTGGTGGTAACGTGGCAGGTATCTGAATCCCTAGGTAGGTAATATATTCCTGTGCCACTTTAAATAAAGAAGTAATTTGCAGCATGGACTTTAATTTGTCAGGTAGTGTAATGGGTAGAAGTTCTGATTTTTGGAATTGATTCGGTATCCAAAGGATCCAAATTGTTGCAGGATAGAAACAATGGCCGGGAGTGACTTAGCTGGGTCTGAGACAAATAACACTGCATCATCCGCAAACAAGGCCAGTTTTACCTCTACTCTCCCTATTGTTATGCCTTTAAATTGCTCCAAGCTTCTCAATGTTATTGCCAGTGACTCTAACGCCAGAGCAAAAAGTAGTGGGGAGAGTGGGCAACCTTACCTCGTGCCTTTCTCCACTGTAAAAGATTGGGATAAATAACAATTACATGCCACTTGAGTCAATGGGTTTGTATATAAAGTACAAATAAGCTTTCCAAAGGGCTCCGGGAACCCGAACCTTTTTAAGGACTCAAAAGGATGGTCCCAAGTCACCAAATCAAAAGCTTTTTCTGCGTCTAAGGTCAACTGCAAATTAAGGTCCGGGTTCCCAGTGGACTCCCCCAGGCCCTGCATAACCGTCAACACCTTCCTCACATTGGTCACAGAATGACGGCCCCACACAAATCCCGTCTGATCTTTATACACCACTGAAGGGAGAATGAATTTAAGGCGTTCCGCTAGTATTTTGGTAAACAATTTGTAATCTACATTTAGTAGTGAAATGGGCCTGTAAGACCCCGGGTTTTCCGGATCTCTTCACGGCTGAGGAAGCAACTTTATCGTGGCAGAGTTGAAATAAAGGGGAATTGTGTGGGACTCACGTATCTGGTTATACATTGACTGGAGGATAGGAGCAATTCTGGGTGAGAGTATTTTATAGAATTCCCCTGTGTACCTGTCTGGTGTCGGAGCTTTTAATGGTTTCAATTTTTTTATAGCATTAGTGACCTCTTGGGGGGTAACTAGCATCTCTGCGTGCTGTGGGGATATGTGTGGGGTAGGGATCAACTGCCAAAATATTCTCTTAGCCTCCAGGTCTATCTGTTCTTGATGATATAGAGTTTTATAGAAATCCATAAAAATTTCTGAAATGTCCTTTCCTGTGAAAACCCAAGTGACATCCACTTTTTTAACACAATTTATACCCGGTGTACTACGATTCCCTGCTAGGAGATTGGACAATAAACGGCTAGGCTTGTTTGCAAACCTATAGAACTGATATAGACCCTTATTAGCATAAGCATCCCCAGCCTGCAACAATATCACATTAAACCGTTCCTTAGACTCTAGATAATTATCCTTATTAGTTTGTGTGGGAGTGCTGATGAATTTCTGATAGGCTTTAGAAAGGGCTGCCTGGGCTTCCACATATTTTTTAGTATACATTTTGTTATGTTGTTTAACGTAAGACAAAATATTACCTCTCATCACTGCCTTGGCTGTCTGCCAAAGCAGCGATGGCTTAGATACATATTCCTCATTAGACATACTATATGTCACCCATGCCGCATCCAACATATCATGAAACTTCGGGGTATTACCAAGACGCACCGGAAATCACCAGAACCGAAATGGCCCCCTATCTAGTGTAGTGAACACAGAAACCCAAACCAGTGCGGTATATGATAAACAAATGGATTCTATTTGGGTATTAGTGACTTTAGGAAGTGGCCGATATTAATATGTAATCCAACCTGGGCAACATCCCATGAGCCGCTGAAAGGCAAGTAAAATCCCTATCTGTAGGATGGCGAGCTCTCCAAATGTCCAGTAGACCCAATTGACCAGCAAACAATTTGATACCCAATTTTGGAAGTCTGGGTCTAGTGACCATAGGCCGTCTATCCAAAACCGCAGAGGAGACTAAGTTAAAGTTGCCTCCCACTATAAGCCTGGAATCACAGATAGGGAGCGACTTAGCTAATAGTTTTTGGAAAAATAATCTACTATACATTGGGGGCGTACAGATTACAAAAATTATAATGCGTTCCCAATACAGAAATTTCAGATATCATATACCTCCCTTCTGGGTCTACATCATTAGAATGCACTTCAACCTGCAGCCGTTTGCTAGCCAATAGGACCACCCCCCTCACTCTGGAGTTATACGCAGCAAATGTGACTACCTTGATATTCAGTTGTTGGATTTCTACTTCATTCAAATGAGATTCCTGTAGCATGGCTATATCTATTTTTTGCTTTCGTAAATATACAGAAATTTTTCTTCTTTTACTTGGGGAGTGTATCCAACCCATGTGTGACACCCCTGCAGTAATATTTACTCTGTATGTAACACCCCTGCAATGCTGGGGAACGGGAGTGCAGGGTGCGTGAGGATTGTAGTAACATGCCGACTGATGTGGGTGCATGAAGTGGCAGGAGAGAGTTGAAAGGGTGAATGAGCGGTTGATAATGACTGTTGGAGGGGGTTGTTGCCTTTAGGCAGTTGAGAGCGGAGGCGGACGGGAGAAGGAGTGCTTAAGGGAGCAGAAAGTGAAGTAGATAGGATCAGAGTGAGATCGGAGATACAGAGACGGAGATAAAGAAACCTTTGACTTACCTGAAGTGGAGATCCGGAGAGTGTTGGAGAAAAGTTGAGGATGGCTGGGGTGACGACGCAGTGAGAATGTTGCGGCGGCTGAGGAGAAGGGTGATTGCGGACGATTGAAGTCGGTGTCGGGGAGTGCCTGAGCGACAGCGGGAGAACAGAGTTGGTGAGCGGGAACAGATCGGTGGTGTCGGAGGCAACGGTGTGTGAGAGCAGGACCCAGAGTGAAAGAGAGTATTGGAGGAGGTGGTCAGCGGAGGTCATCAGGTTAACAGTGGTACCAGTATACAGAAAGATAACAGAGGTGCTGACAAGAGAAAGTGGTTAAGAATAGGAAAAGTGGAGAGAGAGACATTAAAGCTAAGTTAGGGGAGAGTAGAGATCCGATTGGAGGAAAAATTGAACAGTGTTTTACTAAGTTTTAGCTGTATATCCGAAAAGTATTGTATTAAATGATAGCAAGTCAAAATTTAGTAGGAACAAGAAAATTGTAACTATTTATTTGATGTTACATTGTTGATTGTAGCTATTTATTTGATGTTCCATTGTTACACCCTCACCTGCTGCCCTCTCACATGGTGGCCTTCACTTTACTCATACCTCCAGGCCTGGAGACAGACGGGGTGGTGGGGTTGGAATACTTCTTTCACAACATGTCACATTTATTGATCTACCTAATGTCCCTTCGCTTACTTTCACATCCTTTGAAGTACATGATGTACGCAACTTTAACCCTTATCCTCTGCGTGTCGCTGTAATCTATCGTCCCCCAGGGAATCCTGCCAACAATTTCTACAACACTTTTCTGCGTGGCTCCCTCATTTTTATCCTCTGACTTACCGTCTGTTATCCTTGGTGATTTCAACATTCCCATTAATGATCCTCCCTCTCCTCATGCCTCTAAGCTTTTCTCTCTTACCTCCTCTCTTGGCCTCTCCCAGTGGATTGATTCTACTACCCATAAGGATGGTAATTGCATTGATCTTGCATTCTCCAAGCTATGCTCAGTCACTGATCTCAATAACTTTCCTCACCCTCTCTCAGACCATCACCTTATCACCTGCAAACTCTCTCATACCAAGTCTAACTCTATACTCTATAACTCGCCAACACCTACTCGCACCCGTAGAAATATTAATGCCATTAATTTTAACCAACTTTCTCAATCTGTGCAACAACTTCTAACTCCTGTCCCTAATCTCCACTCTCCTGATGTAGCAGTTTCTCACCTAAACCAAACACTAGTAGACATCCTTGACCAACTTGCTCCAGCTACACCTCATGTACCACGGCGACTCAAATGTCAGCCATGGCACACCAATGACACACGTACCCTTAAAATACTCTCTCGCAAAGCAGAACATCGTTGGCGCAAATCTCGTCTGCCCCATGACTTTCTTACTTACACAAACACCTATCACACTTATAGAACTGCCCTGGATAATGCCAAACAATCTTACTTTCAAACTCTCATTTCTACTCAGGCTTCTAACCCCAAACGCC
>WWET01002929.1:56375-72415 GCA_011038615.1 Limnodynastes dumerilii | reverse complement strand
GTGAGAAGGGAGAAGAGACAAGACAGGCCGGTGGTCAGTGGCAACAGAAAGTGACAGTGTATGAGAGTGGGAGCCGGATAGAAACGGAGGAGGTCGGTGACAACAGAAAGTGACAGCGTGTGAGAGAGGGAGCCGGAGAGAGTCGGAGAAGGTCGGTTGTCACAGAAAGTGACAGCATGTGAGAGTGGGAGCTGGAGAGAGACGGAGGAGGCCGGTGGCAATAGAAGATGACAGCAAGTGATTGAAGGTGTACAGCAGGTGATCGTAAGAGAGAGAGAGAGAGACTGAAAGAGAAATAGTCAATACAAGATATTAGAATACTATTAGGCAAGTAGTAGTAACTAAAGATAGAAAAAGAAATTAGATCCACTGAGACAAAGAGAGACTATTGAGCGGTCCGGTCTTTAAAGAGTAATGATTTTATAATAATTGCATTGCAACTTCTGCCAAAGTGGGTGTTAATACATTCGAAGGTTAACAGTGTTTAATATTTTTAGCTGTAAATCCGAAAAGAATTGTATTAAATGAAGTCAAAGTTTTGATGTTACATTGTTGATTGTAGCTATTTATTTGATGTTACATTGTTGATTGTAGCTATTTATTTGATGTTACATTGTTGATTGTAGCTATTTATTTGATGTTACATTGTTGATTGTAGCTATTTATTTGATGTTACATTGTTGAGTTTCAATTGAAGAGCTTATATAGTGTGAATATTTACTGTTTGTTACAAGAAAATTGTTATATTTGTTAAAGAAACTAAAACTACAAATTATATATTATATTGTTAAATTGTATTGGGAAAAATGCCAGTATATTGAGACAATTGCTTTTGTTGTATAACAGTGCAGTAGAGTTTTCTGCCAATCCTGATTATTTAAAACAGTTGTGAAGTAAAAGTAAACTTTAATTATCAAACAGTTGTCGCTTCTGTTGATCGCTCAATGAACTCAAGACAAACATGTCATCTGAAGAACAAGAAATTCCAACTACTTCCACTGAGAGAGGGAATTCTGCTCAGGCTATGGCACAAATGAACCCAATAACTATGCCCTATTACTTTGGAGCTCCATGGCTTCCCACATATAATGGGGAAACATATGGTACAGAAGGAAGTACGTTTACTGAATTTAAGAGTAGAATGACATCCATGTTTAGACTGTATCCATTGACATCCATCAACAGAAGGTTGAAGAACTTATTGGGCAGCTGAAAGGCTCAGCCCATTGTGAAGTTATGTCATGGTCAGCTGAAGACAGACAAAACATTGAGCAGATATTAAAAAGGTTAATGACCATCTTTAAGAACAAAACAATATCTACATTAAAAATGCAGTTTTATGCCTGTAAACAAGCACTGGGAGAAAGTTTGCGTGATTATACTCTTACTCTACAAGAGGCTTTACGGGCTATCCAGGCTGTTGATCCAAATGAAATAAGGGATATGGATGAAGCTCTAATTGCTCAGTTACTTGAGGGTGCTCATGGAGAGGCTATTCGAACACAGCTGAAAATGCTGAGATTGCAACTTCCACAACACACTTTCATAGATTTTAAAGAGGAAGTCATTAAAGTGTTAGGTACCGTTGTAGAGCAGAAAATAGATTTCCCAGAAATGCCTGGATTTTCAGGACAAGCTTGCCCAAAAGATGCAACTTTCCAATGCCCCCATTTAAAATCTCTGGAAACAAAAACAGTATCTCAGGGGACACAATTGCCCACGCTTGATCCGTTACAATTATTAAAGAAACAAATGGATGAATTAACATTGGGAATGGCGGAGATTCGCAGAGAGGTGCATAGTATGGCCCAGGCACCAGTGAACGATTATGAAGAGACAGGATGGAGAGCTAGAAGGCAAAGAGCTGAAGACTGGTGGGAAACACCCCGTAAATCAGGAAGAAGACCTACTGATTGTTTTGATGCGCAAGGTCATTCCATCTGTCAAAGGTGCCATAGGGCAGGGCACATTGAGAGATATTGTCGTCAAGAGGAAGCTTTAAACTACAACACCCCGCGGCTGGGGGTCGAGCCTCGGGGCAAACAGGAAGAGCAGTAAAAACGAGTTATCGTCGGCCCGAATCACCATCTCTGAAAACAAACAGAAATAATGTTACCATTGCAAACAAGGTTTTGGGAACTGTCAAATGGTTTAATGCGCGTTACGCATACGGATACGGTTTTGTCAACCAAAATGACACCAAGGAAGACGTGTTTGTCCATTTTACTGCCATAAAGAGAAACAATCCAAGGAAGTATCTTCGCAGTGTGAGAGATGGAGAGATCGTAGAGTTCGATATAGTGGAAGGAAGGAAGGGTACTGAGGCCGCTAATGTCACTGGTCCTGATGGTGTCCCAGTTAAAGGCAGTAAATTTGCAGCAGATCGCGATCACTATTTGCACTATTCACGATTCAGGGGCCCTCCACGTAATTACCAGTAAAACCACCAGAACAGTGAGAGTGGAGAGAAACCCTGAGAAATTGAGAGGGTAGCAGAGAAAGAGAGTACTGATCAGCAATGGCCATATAGGAAACATCGCTATCCACCCTACTTTGTAAGACGACCATATATGTGTAGACCACAGCATTTCAATGCTCCAGCACAGGGTGCAGTGTTGAAAGAAACAGATTATCAAGTTGTAAGAGACCAAGGCAAACCAGCTCACAATAACATACACAGGGGAAATAAACTCAAATCTAAGATCAAGAAGAAAGTATGTTTTGCGGATGACTTAGGTTTAGAGTTGGAGGTTAAACACTATTTTAGATCTGAGGTTAAGCCTTGTCAACATGAGAACCTTGTGCAAGATCAACCGAAAATTTGTGAGGCTCTGAGCATCTGTGCTGTACCATTAGATATAAGAAATTTGGATGAGAAACAAAGTAATCGTAAAGATAGACTAGGTTCTCCTTGGGAGTCTGACTTGTTTCAAACTCTTAATGAATCCAATACAGAAGATACACAAGAAATGGAAGACCCTGACACTGATTCTGAAAAATCTGAGAAGTTCACATCATTATTAACTACACTAGATGTGACTCCAATGGATATATTTCTAGAAAAAGAAGATACAAGCGAAAAAGGTTTGAGAACTGAAGAGATAGTGAGCTATGAATCTCAAGTAAAAAAAAATGAAAATCATAGAATGGAGGAAATCAGAAATGAGCATTGAATCTCAAGAACAAAGTGAAAATATTCCTAAACAAGAAGATTCTCTCTCTAAACTTACAGAGGATGAACCAAATGATTCAAACCATGACAACCAAGAGACCAATATTACACCTAGGAACCTAGAGCCTGAGCTGGCATCTGATGATGTTTACATGCTCAATGAAGATGGGGAATATTCGGGGGAACCTGTTTGTGTTATATGTGGAAGATATGGAGAGTATATATGTGATCAGACTGACCACGATGTGTGCAGCTTTGAATGTAGAGACAAGGATATATCGCAGACTACGGGAAAGGCGTATGTTCCAAGGCCTCCATCTTTAGATACTGTAATCTGGAACTATAGATGTTGGTTGTCGCCATTAGTAGCGAATAATCCATTGAATCTATTAATGAGTATGTACTGGCCAATTGTAACACCTGTAAGAGTTTCAGAATCAATAACGAACATAGAGTCGATTGATCCAGAATTTAATATAAATAGCCTCTCAGAATTCCCTTTCCCAAGGCGATCAGAAAGAAGTACCAAGGGAGTCCCTCCGATAAGATATAGATTCTAATCTGTGTGATATCTTAGTTGAAAATAAAAAAAATTAGTCAATTAAAGACTAAGGCAACATAATGGATTAGCAGAGATCTTAATCAATGATTTATGTGATGTACATGTAATGTTCAGGTTTGTTAATTCAAACTTGTTCAATTGATTGAAATGTGTATTAAAAATTATACGTGAGGACACGTATAGTTAAAAGCATGGAGGAATGTGACACCCCTGCAGTAATATTTACTCTGTATGTAACACCCCTGCAATGCTGGGGAACGGGAGTGCAGGGTGCGTGAGGATTGTAGTAACATGCCGACTGATGTGGGTGCATGAAGTGGCAGGAGGGAGTTGAAAGGGTGAATGAGCGGTTGATAATGACTGTTGGAGGGGGTTGTTGCCTTTAGGCAGTTGAGAGCTGAGGCGGACGGGAGAAGGAGTGCTTAAGGGAGCAGAAAGTGAAGTTGATAGGATCAGAGTGAGATCGGAGATTCGGGACAGCTGAGAGAATAAAGTGTGAGAGAAGGACAGAGACGGAGATAAAGAAACCTTTGACTTACCTGAAGTGGAGATCCGGAGAGTGTTGGAGAGAAGTTGTGTACAGCAGGTGATCAAAAGAGAGAGAAAAGAGAGAGAGACTGAAGGAGAGAAACGGAGGAGGTCGGTGATAACAGAAGGTGTATAGCAGGTGATCAAAAGAGAGAGAGAGAGAGAGACTGAAAGAGAAACTAAAGGTAACAGCATGAGAACAGAGGTGACAGCAAGTGATTGAGTGTGACAGTTGGTGTGAGAGACAGTGCTGAAAACTGTAAAGAGAAGGAGGGAGAGGAGAGCCAAAGTAGTTGAAGACAGCTGAGACAGCAGACAAGAAGAGAACAGAGCCGGAGTGAGAGGGAACAGATTGGTGGTGTCGGAGGCAACGGTGTGTGAGAGCAGGACCCAGAGTGAAAGAGAGTTTCGGAGGAGGTGGTCAGCGGAGGTCATCAGGTTAACAGTGGTACCAGTATACAGAAAGATAACAAAGGTGCTGACAAGAGAAAGTGGTTAAGAATAGGAAAAGTGGAGAGAGAGACATTAAAGCTAAGTTAGGGGAGAGTAGAGATCCGTTAGAAAAGCTTGGAGGAAAAATTGAACAGTGTTTTACTAAGTTTTAGCTGTATATCCGAAAAGTATTGTATTAAATGATAACAAGTCAAAATTTAGTAGGAACAAGAAAATTGTAACTATTTATTTGATGTTACATTGTTGATTGTAGCTATTTATTTGATGTTACATTGTTGAGTTTCAATTGAAGAGCTTATATAGTGTGAATATTTACTGTTTGTTACAAGAAAATTGTTATATTTGTTAAAGAAACTAAAACTACAAATTATATATTATATTGTTAAATTGTATTGGGAAAAATGCCAGTATATTGAGACAATTGCTTTTGTTGTATAACAGTGCAGTAGAGTTTTCTGCCAATCCTGATTATTTAAAACAGTTGTGAAGTAAAAGTAAAAGTAAACTTTAATTATCAAACAGTTGTCCTTGCCTTGGGTTATTCCTCACTCTGTCAAAACGTTCCGCAATTTCCATCTCTTAGAGTACACACTGTTGTTGATATCTATCTATTTCAGCAGTGTGATTGCTCACATATGTTCCACGAACATAACTTAAATTCTGACATCCTCAAGATACACAGTCAGCAGTCATGGCAAAAAGAACCCATACATTTTTTTTGTACTTTTTACATATGTAAGTATCTGGCACACCAAGAATAAAGGAATAAGCTGTCTGAAATAGGTGATATTCCAATATACATATGGCGGTGGTGTAGCATGTTACAGTTATGACACTAGGGGCATGGTCAAAGAAAAAGAACAAAAAAGAAAGTACAGAGACAATAAACAATTAACGAGGGGGATAGTAATCATATTAAAACACGGGCCTCGCAGAACATGAATAACAAATCAAGTGAGAAACCCCTCGCTCAGGAGAGACCTCTCAGAATTGCAACCACGATAAACAGGTATATAATCACGAGAACTACAAATAACAGTGCTACTAAATAGCATATCATCTAAATATAAATGAACGAAAACAAGAAACATTAGCATAGTTACAACTCCTATGTATAGCCGATTACCAGTCCCGGATGTCTGCGACCTGAAACAAGATATCCCAAAAATATGGAGCTCTGAGGCATTAATAGGGCAGCGATTCCCACAGTCACTGCTCAGGAAATTTCCCAGCAAATGGAAAAGACAACTGCAATGTAAATTTTGTATTCAGGACATCAGAACTCAAACTTAGCCTTCCGGAACCGACTATTGAAGAAGTCTAAGAGAAAGCAACTGCTGTAATCTGTAATAAATCTTCATAGACCGGGACTCATCCGCTGCCCCTGTGGCTTCTACCTCGATATATGCTTTGGCATCTGCCGCCGTCGTGAAATCTCGATGCTCTTTCCCATCATATATTCTCAGGCAAGCTGGAAACATTAAGGCGAATTGGTGGCGGTCTTTAATCAGCTTAGAACACACCAGCGAGAACTCCCTCCTAGCTCTAGAAACTTCAGCTGTGTAGTCTTGGAATAACCGGAGGCGCTTCCCTTCCCATGTCAGCGATTCAGCTTTCCTGGATGCCACCCAAAGCAGATCTTTATGTACAAAGTTAAAGGCAGCGAAAGATGACTACCCGTGGATGTGTTTGCGCGTCATCTCTAGGTGGTCCAATTCTGTGCGCACTTTCAATGTTAAGATCCTTGCATTCTTCCTTGACATTAAGCAAAACAGGTAAAGTGGTTAATAAAAAATCTCTCAAGTCAGGCCCTTTCAGCGATTCCGGGAGACCCACCAGGCGGAGATCATTCCTCCTTGATCTGTTCTCTAAATCATCAAGCTTGTTGCGCATCTGAAGTTGAGATATTTGCAAAGATTCAACTGTTGTTTTAAGTTGTGCCACATCTTGGAAGGTCTCACCTGCTATCCGCCCAGTGTGAGTAACTCGCTGCTCCAACTGCGTAAATTGCGTTTTTGTGCCTTGCAGTGCTTGCGTGAAGGAGGCCGCTTGCTCTTGAATAAGAGGCTGCATTGTTTCTTTGATAGCTTTCACCAGGGCTCGAAGTGAGGGGGTATAAGGGGGTATGCCATACCATCACTTCTCCCACTGATTTAATTGAAAAGCTATAAATCTCCATTCAGTTCTATTATTTCTAGATTTTCATACCGACACTTCTAAATATCTATACCACCACTTCTAAATTTCCACTTCCACCACTGGCTTTAACAATATCACTGTAAGATGGAAGTGTTAGATGCGCCGGCCATATTTGTCTGACTGAGTGCAAGCTCTTCAGTTGGTGTGTTTGATAAAGTAGGGTATTTTTGTTCGTATGTAGGGCTAGTCTCTATATTAGTAGCTGCAGTTTGTTTCTCTGCTCTTGATTTATTCTGTTTGGCAGGCATAATCACTGGAAAATGTCTCTTCATTGAAGTATAGTATGGAGTATTACTTTGCAGCCAGGGAAACATTCAAAAGATTTAGCAGAGTTGCAGACAGTGCCTGGATAATGAAATTCACTGTGGTTTCAAGACTGTAATTTAATTATACATCATCTTCTGCTTATGCCCCTCAAGGCTCCCCTTCAGGGAATAGGCATCTGGGCTCACTATGAATTCAATAAGCTGGGTATTGTGCAGTTATGACTTAGCTGAGGCAGAGAGGTATCTCCAAGTGACAGTTGCATGTACAATCTCAAAGTCTAACCACCAAATGTGGAGGTGTAAAATGGCTCCCTCCCTTGAAAGCACAGCACAGCCTCTGAGGATTAGTCAATAGAGGATGGTAGGGTATTACACTTTGTCACTCGCCCACTCTGAGGGCAGCGTCTGTGTTATTGATCCAACAGCTTAGGGGAGATGAGAGAGCCGCAATGGAGTGAGCCCCTGCAGATTCAGCATGCAGAGAAGGCGGCTGCGACCCGTGCAGTTTTGCAGGCCCTGATGTCCGGCGGTGAGGAGGTTTCGGGGAGCCAACTGCCCGCTGTGCTCACCCGACGAATGTTCCCCACGTGTGTGTCTTGCGGTGTGGGGTGAAGGGACACAGAAAACCCCGCTTCCAACTGTGTTTTCAGCCGCGGCTTTGGGGAGCTCTGTGCCCGACGTCTGTCCTCATCAGCCGCCCACCGGAAGTCCCACGACTGTTATATCTTATTATGGATTTACATAGATCATTATTGTTATATGCCATCCACTTTGTAGACCTTTCCTTATAGAATATATGTATATTTAAATGAGGATTAATTATATATCTAAAAAAACAAAACAAAACAGGGCCGCACAAGCAAAATAAATATATTACTGCTAGCAAGAACTAGGGTGCTGTTCTGGTCCCTAAGCTAAAATTAGCTATTACAACAAAACAACAAACAACAAAACAGGACAGAGGGGGTACACATAAACATAAGTGAACCCATATAGGGACTCTTATAGACGCACACCAATATAGAAATGTCTGGAGACAGAAATCAAATAAAACACTTTTTTAATTGAACATCATTAAAAGATACAAAAAAGAGGGCGAACAATATATTAAGAAATCCAAAATATCAATTAACCAACAAGGTTAAACATATCAAAAGGATTACATGTGGAAGGGGAATATACCACATATGCCTCCAGGGGGAACGCCACTCACTAGCTCCTACACATAGAATAGAAACCCTGAAGGTAAATAGTGGCCGCAAGGACACGCTTCTCAAATTCCTGTGCAGGTATCTTACCCTACTCTGGCTACACAAAGGAGCGATGTCCCCTGGAGGAAGAAAGAGCACAAGCTGGCAGCTGACAAGGAGAGATTCTCTGTATTTTGTCGGAGCGCACAGGATAACCGATGGAGGAAGCTGCCAGGTATTCACCCGACGCGCGTTTCGCCCAGAACAAGGTTTTGTCAAGGGTGAGTCATAGGGCTGCCGATGCGTCCTAATAAGCTCGGTGTTGACCAATCAAATTTTCGCAAGCATTGCAACAATGTACGTAATGCCTGAGCACTATATAAAGAGAAAAAAAGAATAATATAAAAAACATGAATAAAATGTAGCAGAGCAAAACGATTAGAATGCGGAAAAATGACGGCTACACAATCGGAGTAAAATTAAGCCTCAAAGTATGCTTCATTAGTCCGGTAAAAAGACAGGGCAAACCCCTAGCTGTATGTGTTCTATATTCAGAGAAGATTAACCCTGCATGTCTCGAAACAGAGTATGATCATTCTGGGTACGGGGAAAGAAATCATAAAACAGTAAGGAAACACAGCTTATATATACGCTAATGATAAAGGAAAAGATACCATAAACAATCAGGATACTCAGCTAATATATCAGCCAATGGTAGTAACCATCTAGCAGACAAAATGGGCACATAATTATATTTGAAATAAATGTAATTAAGTGTGCACGGCTAGAGTGTACCTAGAAAAATTGCCTTGATGTATTCTATCATAAATAATAAATGAAAGAGAGCTAATAAATCTAACAAAATTAATCAATTGATAAGACTGTTATCTATAAATTA
Source organism: Limnodynastes dumerilii (assembly GCA_011038615.1). Taxonomy (NCBI): domain Eukaryota; kingdom Metazoa; phylum Chordata; class Amphibia; order Anura; family Limnodynastidae; genus Limnodynastes; species Limnodynastes dumerilii. The sequence goes on along the minus strand of WWET01002929.1, from coordinate 63,147 downwards.
CTATCTGGTCATTTCCCCCACTTCATTCAACCCAGTTATAAGTATTCACATAAGAAAATAATATGCCTACATCTGTAACAAGGTAACATACATACTAGTTCATGGGTGTATAATTGAGTGGTATGCCTCGGTGTGTAGTGGAGCATTTAAATATGCGGGAATAAGATTGCATAAGAGGCTAGGGAGGCATAATCATAGAAAAGGGACAAATGAGACATTTTCATTGAGGCCAAAGGGTGAGATAACATTCAAATTAAAGATCCACTTTGTTTCTTTTTGAAGCAGTATCTTGTTAAGATCTCCACCTCTGCTGTCTAACTTCACCTGGTCAATCAAAAAGGCCCTAAGGGACTGGGGACTCGATCCGTGATACTGAAGAAAGTGCCTAGCTATGGGGGTTAGATTCTTATTCTTGATTTTATCACTGGGAGCATTTTTGATTGAGAGCGAATATGCTCCATCAATCTTAGGTGAAATGGTCTAATGGTTTTGCCTATGTAGTTAAGATGGCATTCACATTGAAGACAATAAATGACCCCTTTTGAATTGTAATTGTGGAAAAATGTGATCTTATACTGCCTTCTAAAACAGTCCGTAATATCTGTTTTCTTAAGCATAGGATGACACGTGCTACAGGTACCACATGGGTAGCAACCCGTAACTGTCTGCTTTTTAGGTATCCGGGACGAGTATAGACTAGAGACCACCAGATCTCTCAAATTCTTGGCTCGCCGCCATCCCATAGGTATCCTGTCTCCCAATACTCTCAGTGCTCGGGCATTACGTACAATGCTTGCGAAATTTGATTGGTCAGCACTAAGCTTATTAGGAGGCATCGGCAGCCCTATGACTCACCCTTGACAAAGCCTCGTTCTGGGCGATACGCGCGTCGGGTGAATACCTGGCAGCTTCCTCAATCGGTTATCCTGTGCGCTCCGACAAAATACAGAGAATCTCTTCTTGTCAGCTGCCAGCTTGTGCTCTTTCTTCCTCCAGGGGACATCGCTCCTTTGTGTAGCCAGAGTAGGGTAAGATACCTGAACAGGAATGTGCGAAGTGTGTCCTTGCGGCCACTATTTACCTTCAGGGTTTCTATTCTATGTGTAGGAGCTAGTGAGCGGCGTTCCCCCTGGAGGCATATGTGGTATATTCCCCTTCCACATGTAATCCGTTTGATATGTTTAACCTTGTTGGTTAATTGATATTTTGGATTTCTTAATATATTGTTCGCCCTCTTTTATGTATCTTCTAATGATGTTCAATTAAAAAGGTGTTTTATTTGATTTCTATCTCCAGACATTTCTATATTGGTGTGCGTCTATAAGAGTCCCTATATGGGTTCACTTATGTTTATGTGTACCCCCTCTGTCCTTTTTAATTATATATCTAGTCAGTGACCTCAATAGACTAATGTGCATGCAGATTAATTATGATGAAAGCTAATTATATAACTAATTATATCATGAAATTTTAGAGTTTTATTGGCTTGCTATAAGTGACCTCTGCGCATTTATATATATGAGACACATATTATATTTTGGTGCGCTACTTTAAATTTAGCTTTACCAATAGAACTATGCCCTGTATGGTTAACATTATAGGAGCTAGCACATGCGTAATAATTTTTTGCTAATTAAGCTCCTCATTAATTTTTTTTTTTATATTCTAACCTCAGTGCTATTGATTAAATCTGTGCTCCATATGGTTAATTCACAACTGACAAATGTACACAATTTAATCGTAGGAGTTGTCTTGTGCACAATTTTATTGTGCTAATTAGACTACTTAATATTTTCTATTATTTTGGTATTTTGCTATTTTTTTTCCTTAGAGACATGACTAAATAGGGCACAGTGTCTGGAAGCTGGTTAAAATGCATGATATATAATGCTAATTTGGTCCCTTATACATTTTTGTTAGTATGCTAGAAGCTGTAATCTCCCATAATTAGGTGAATATTAGCACCTTTTACTGTATCTATCTTTTTGAGGTCACTGATTGGCTATAATTCAGACATTTTTCTACTCAAGTGTTTGGCATTTATTGGCTGGTTGTAATATTTGGCAGTGTGATTACAATTATCAAGGGACCGTATATATATATATAGAATAATTTGGCGGTATTTGGTAATAAGTTTTCAATATCGTCTTTTCTCTTTTTTAAATTGATGATTTTAATAGAATTGTTAATAAAACTTACTGATTTTAACATATTTTTGTGTCTGCTTATATATTTGTGGTTTAATTGATTGGGAGTGCACACAAAATGGCTTGTTGTATGAGGGTCTAATTAGAGTCTCTATCTTGCTTGCATTTATTTATAGCCATTAGTAGCACCCTGGGTATAGTGTGTTTTCTATCTAATTGGACCTGTGCAACTCCTTTTCTTTTCTACCCAATTTCTATTACTCTGACAACTAAACTTCCCAGTAATCCTGGATGGAACTGGAGATTTCCTTCACATTTACATCTGTTGGAAAAAAGTTTGTGAATTCTTATCTGCTAAATTGTTTGAATTCATGGATGACAATATTGTGCATTGGGGTGAATCCATACTATTTTGAGAAACAGCACAAGCATTGCTCAGGGGTCACATTATTTCTTACCAAGTTCAACAACGTAAAGAGACATGATAAATATCATCGACTGTACTTGGCGGTGGGTAGATTTTTTGAAAAATAATCCCACTGTTTAAAATTGTCAGTTATATACCCAATTGCATCAGTTATCTTAGGCCATATGAGAGCTTGACTACTCTAAAAACAAATACTTCCATTAGTGCAATAAATAAGTCGGTAAAGCTTCAGACCAATATGGCAATATATCGTAGCCCATAAACATTCTTTTACAGGAGCTACCCACTCTAGGACTGAAAAGAGTCTGAATATCTTCCAATATTACTGCAGTTACCCATATACTGCAATGTCTGATAGACTTCAATTGCATTAAAACATCCTAGATAAAGCCCAACTTCCTTGGTTTTTCAGCAGAGTTCTACAAAATGCTGAAATCAAATATCACACCTTATTCAATAAACTACATAGTGAACAACCCTCTTATTCCAGTCAATCAGGCTTATATCCCATACATACTTAAACCAAATAAGCTGACTGAATTAGTCACCTCGGGCTGGATCCAGACTTAAGTAAGTGCTTGAAATTAGTTACTCCTGGGCTAAACCATGTTGATTGCAGGGGGAGTCAAATTAATTGAATTTTTTGCATGCAGGGATATATCTTTGAATTGCTTACTGCACACAGATACTGACCAGCTTTGCTATCACACTGTTATTTAGACTTGGGCTGGGAAACATCACCTCTCAACTCTAATACTGTTTGCAACAGAGGAAATATGACTCCCCTGCAATCAACATGGTTTAGACCAGCAGTAACTAATTTCAAGCACGTACTTAAGTCTGGATCCAGCCCATTATGCCAACACACCAATAGATCATTCCTTTATGTCCCCGTCCCCCCCAGTTTTTAGGAACCTAGTGCTGTGGTACCCCAGGTTTACCCCGACAGGGAACCGGGGTGACAAAAAGGTAAGAGAGAGGAAGACAAGCAACTCACCAGTTAATAGAGCCTGATGTCGGTCTGAGTGTTCGCTAGAGCCCCTGAAGGTGGGGATAGACTGAAGCTGGTGGGACTTCATCAGGATAGCACCTTAGAGAAACTCGGAAGAGGAAATGGGACAGAGAGAAGAGAAAGCGGGTAAGAAGCCAAAGTAGTACCAGAAGGGCCTGGACTGTGACAAACAACACAGAACAGACGTGACTGGGAAGACTAGACCGGACAGACTAACAAGTCTAACTGGTTAACTCACTCTCACACACACTCACACAGCGGGAACCCCCTAAGGGGTTAACAGAAACAGACAACCAGGGAAAAAATAGGACAGTACAAAATTGGATGGAACACTAAGGAGGGGAGAGACACAATAAAAACAAGGCAAGGAACTAGGCAGGAATAACCTAGGGCACTCAAGAACAAGAAAAGCAACTAATGCACAAGGCAAGAGAGAAAAGCAACCAGACTGGCACAGTAACGCTAGAGAGAAACTATAACCAGCACCTGCTGAAAGTGCTGGAGACTATTTAAATGAGAGCTGGCCAATGAGAGAATGCAGCGCGCAAACGAAAGGGACTGGTGTTGCTGCGGCAACCAGGACGCCTGCAGAGTGGAGCCGACAGAAAAAGAAAAAGAGCGTCTGCGTTGCCCTGGCAATGTCAGACGCACAGCGCCGGAAGACAGCAGAGAGCCAGGGAGTGCGCACCCAAGAAGAGGAACGGACGCCAGGCCCGGAGGAGAGACAGATGGTGAGCAGGGAGACTCTGCAGAGGTGAGTAGAGGAAAGGGGAAGCGGAGGCCCGCTGTCAGCACGCGGTGCTGTCGGTGCTGGCTAACACCTAGTGGCAATTAAGTGTGCCGTAGGGATACCTTATCTTACCATGCGTCATTTCAGGAAACTACGCACAGATAATGGCTCGCCCTTATATCCACCTTGTCTGCCTGGAAATCTATCCAAATTTTGAGGAGGGAACAGCGTCTGCCGATTTCCTGCATGGCAGGCCAGCGGAACACAGTCAACCAGGGCATTAGATGTACACCATATAAGTGATAACGGACCGGATCCAGACTTGAGTGCGATAGAGTTTGCGTACGAAGGGTCTGTACTTCCTCTACGCCTGTGTGGGTGGGTTTTGAAATTTATGAGCAGCTTAATGGCCACATGGACCGCTGATCCGCACATTTCACTTAAGGCAGGCTCCGCATGTACAGAAAGTGTGCAGGGGTCTGGATCCGGTCCAATGTTTCTGTAAATTATTGATTGATTATCTCCAATAAAAATGTTATTAAAAATAAAAAGTAAATGTAGGGTATAGCCATTCCTTCTGTCTGTGTACTGATTCAGGCTTTCTTTCTTCTGCCAATTTCTGGCAAACTTCATGTGGCAAATAGACTGATGGAAATCTGTGAGTGGGATTCCTTAAAATGTAAACACACGGATGTATGGAGAGAGCAGTCCAGAGTTTTCAGACCCTTGTGAATCTTTTGCTCCATTCCATTAAAAATGGAAGTCTGGTAATACAAATAAAAAACAGTTGTGAGTTACCGCTGAAATTGTCTTTTCAGCTGTCCCTATTTCAAATGTGTAATGCAGAAGTTTTCAGACCCTTGTGAATCTTTTGCTCCATTCCATTAAAAATGGAAGTCTGGTAATACAAATAAAAAACAGTTGTGAGTTACCGCTGAAATTGTCTTTTCAGCTGAATTTTTTTTTTTATGAATGGGTGAGTGTGCGAATCGCATACTCACCCATTCATTTTTGGAAAACAGCGCTGTTGCCAGGCCAGACCACCGAAGAAGTGAGTAACCCTCCCTGGGGACTTAGGGTTAGGCTGCAGGAGGGGGGACTTAGGGTTAGGCTGTGGGAGGTGGGACTCAGGGTTAGGCTGCGGGAGGTGGTATTAGGTTTAGGCTGGAGGGGGACTTAGGGTTAGGCTGCATGGGTGGGGGTGACTTAGGGTTAGGCTGCGGAGGGGTGACTTAGGGTAAGGGAGTAGGGAAGCCTTACCTTTCGGAGCACCGTGGTCGGTACTCCGGGGATCGATTGCTCATGCCTCGAAGAGGCATAGCAATCGATTTCCCAGCCAGTTCGGAAATGGCTGGGAGCGAACGACCCTTTCTAAATAGCGCCGTTCGCTATGTGGACCTACACCCCTTGCTAACAGTTTGTCACTCACCAATATGATAAACAGTGTATATAACACAGACATCATCATACAGCCATAAAATCAGTATTTAAAAAGATAATATACAGTATACAAAAGATAAATATAATTAAGTGTACCAATTGTAATAGACTGATTAGGAAATAACTTTAGAGCAATGTATCAGCCGTGCAAAACCCCCCAGTACAAGAAGAGGAAAAAGTTCAGGAGTATTCATGACACAGATTGAATCTAGACTCTAAGATGTTCTTGTACAAACAGCAGTATAATTATTTCAATTTGTTTGCTAAACACAACTATATGGTGAGAATAAATAATGCATGAAATGGACAGACTAGGTAAACAATCTTACAAATATTAAAAACAGCGGGGGTTAAGCATGCCTGACAAGAAGTAATAGTTTTTTGTTTATTATATAAGGCTTACATAGTCTTCCACAATTTCCAAGGGTACGATTGTAGTGCTTTTTAATAAATAAAATGTCATCATTGTTTCCAATGTTTATTGTAAAAGTCAAAAGGTTAATAGCAAAATGGGATCATCATCAATAGGAAAATGTGACTCAAACTATAAACATTACCACCTGGAAAGAGGAATGTAGGCAAACAATAAACATTAACACATGCAAAGAGAGGTGACAGCAAACGATAAACTATTAAATAATGAGGGTTAGGTATAAATGTGCAAATCAGGACCATAGACAGTTCAATAAACTGTCATTATCTGGATCAGCACAATGGTGAGCTGCAGATCACTTCTTGTCTGTGTATTTTTATCTCTCTTAATGGTCCTAGCATGCAGCCAGGAGACAGTTGGAGTACGGTCTGTAGAGATCTCTGACAACAACAGCCAGGAAGAGAAAGAACTGGTAAGTACATAAATTCTTCTCTAGATGTCAGTCAGTGCTTCTATTTAGTCAATTAGCGTAGTGCAAGCAAATATAGACACAATGTAATGCAGATATTTATACATTTTATATTTTTATCACTTTTATGCATTTGTATATATATATATATATATATATATCTATACTAATTTA
>WWET01002929.1:26598-40747 GCA_011038615.1 Limnodynastes dumerilii | reverse complement strand
TGCAGACAATAGGGTCAAAGGCAGGAACTAGGCAGGATAACAATGGGGAACTCAAGAACAAAATAGAGCACTAGGCAGAAGAACAAAGAGACAAAACAAAGATAGAAGCACAGGGAGCAGACGCTATAACCGGCGAGGTGGGGGAGAACTGCCGCTCTATTTACAGGGAGGCTGGCCAATCAGGGGGCAGAGACTGGACCAGCCTCCCTGACCTAATAACAATGCATCCTGGGGAAGAAACTAAAGCCAGGGCATACAGGGAGACAGCGCGCCGAAATGAGAATAGGAGAAAGCGTTTTGGTTGCCTGGCAACCAGAACATCGACGTCACAACCAATGAGGAGCCGGAGGCAGGGGAACAGAGCGGACGGCACATGGCTAATTAGCATGCCGTCCACCCACGTGACCGCAGAGAGGGGAAGCTGGCTGCGAAGCAGGAAGTGGGGTGCCTGCCAGGGGAGCGCTGGGAAGACAGGTGCGTGCGTTACATGCCAAGCCTCTGGCATGTAACAATCCCCCCCTTCATGAGGGGTTAGGATACCCCTAGGACTAGGCTTATCAAGGAATCTCCTATGGAATTCATTGAGAAGTCTTCTGGCATGGAGATTTCTACTGGAAATCCATTCCCTTTCCTCTGGGCCATACCCCTTCCAGTGAACTAAATATTGAATCTGGCCACGGAACTGTCTAGAGTCCAGAATCTTCTCAATCTCATATTCCTCTTGGCCCTGGACTAGTAGCGGAGGAGGTTTGGAGAAAGGATGAATGGAATGCTTCCTGAATCGGTTCACAGGTTTGAAAAGGGAGGCGTGAAAAGTAGGTGGAATCCTCAAGGTGCAAGGGAGTTTTAACTTGAAAGCTACAGGATTTATTCTCTCAATAATGCTAAATGGACCGATGAAGCGTGGCCCTAATTTTCTTGAAGGTTGTCGAATATTGATGTTTTTGGTGGATAGCCAAACCTTATTGCCCACCCTGAATTTATACTTGTGCCGATGACTATCCACTCTGGCCTTGGTGTGGAAAGCAGCCTGTCGAAGGGAGAGATGAACCTTGGACCAGATGTCTCGCAGATTCCTGCAGAGATGTTGGACGTTGGAGTGAATTCCAGTATGGGTTTCGACAAGGGAGCAAGCACGAGGATGATAGCCCAGGACACAGAAAAATTGAGAAATCTTAGTAGTGGAATGAGTTGCATTTTTATACGCAAATTCTGCCCAAGCCAAGTTTTGAACCCAGTTGTCTTGCAGCTTGGAAGCATAGCAATGGAGAAATTGCTTGAGTGATTGATTGACTCTCTCTGTCTGGCCATTGGACTGTGGGTGATAACCAGAGGAAAGGCTGATCTTGATCTTGAGTAGAGTACAGAAAGAACTCCAGAATCTGGCGACGAATTGGGAGCCTCGATCCGAGACAATGTCCATGGGGACACCATGGAGTCTGACAATTTGAAAGACGAAAATCTCAGCAAGCATCCTGGCAGATGGTAGACCACGAAGGGGGGTAAAATGGGCCATCTTGCTAAAGTGATCCACTACCACCCAGATGGTACTGAAGCCATCAATATGTGAGTCCAGGGACGCTTGGGAGACTGCAAAGGGTGGAGAAGACCGATGGGAGGAGTTCGAGGCACAAATAGTACAATTCCCTTTGACATCACGTGACATGGCAGGCCACCAAACCGACCGGGAGAGAAGTTCCAGGGTCTTGGAAATACCGGGATGACCAGCAGACTTGCACTCGTGAATTTCCATCAGAACAGCTCTTCTGAAGCTCTCAGGGACAAACAGATGGTTGGCAGGAGTCTGTTCAGGAGCCTGAACTTGGACACGCAGAAGTTGAGAGTGGAGATCTTGAGTGAACCCGGCAATGATGATTTTAGGAGACACAATGGAGAGAGGAGGGGTGGTGGGAGGATGCTCCGGAAAAAAAGAACGAGATAAGGCATCAGCCTTGGAGTTCAAGGAACCAGGATGAAATGAGATGATGAAGTTGAAGTGGGTAAAGAATAAGGACCAGCGAGCCTGACAAGGAGATAAGCATTTGGCAGACTCAATGTAGGCAAGATTCTTGTGGTCGGTAAGGACCGTAATCTAATGTTGGGCGCCCTCCACTCCTCGAATGCTAACTTGATGGCCAGCAGCTCCCGATTACCCACATCATAGTTTCTCTCGGCAGAGGAAAACTTCTTAGAAAAAAAAGCACATGGATGGAGTTTTCTATCAACGGGATCTTCTTGGGAAAGAACTGCTCCTGCTCTAACGTCGGAAGGATCTGCCCCTTTCTTGGTTAAGTCCAAGATGGCAGTTATTAGCACAGAGTAGCCTTGAATGAAAAATACCCGGAAGAGGAAATGGAACAGAAGGGAATGGATGAGAGGAAGCGGGTAAGTAGCAAAAGTACTACCAGAAGGGACTGGACTGTGACAAACAACAAAAAACACTGAACAGACGTAACCGGGAAGACTGAAAAAACAAACGTAACTGGGAAGACTGGACGGACTGACTAACAAGACAAAACTAGGTAACTCACACTCACACTCACACCAGCGAGAAATCCCCTAAGGGATACAAAAACAGGAACTCAGGAAGAGGAAGGGTTAACACACAGAGGCTATGACAACAAGGCAAAGAGAGAGGGAATGCAGACAATAGGGTCAAAGGCAGGAAATAGGCAGGATAACAATGGGGCACTCAAGAACAAAATAGAGCACTAGCCAGAAGAACAAAGAGAAAAGACAAAGATAGAAGCACAGGGAGCAGACGCTATACGGGGAGGTGGGGGAGAACTGCCGCTCTATTTACAGGGAGGCTGGCCAATCAGGGGGTAGAGAATGGACCAGCCCACATGACCACAGAGAGGGGAAGCTGGCCGCGAACCAGGAAGTGGTGTGCCTGCCGGGGGAGCGCTGGGAAGACAGGTGCGTGTGTTACATGCCAAGCTTCTGGAATGTAACAGTGGTTTGAGCAGCAGAACTTCCCTCCTTCAAACAGTACGCTACCTAATATTATGTTACCCCACTTGCCTTAGTTTGCCTAAGTTGGGGTAAGGTTATACGTGGTGGGAATGGAGGGTTCTTGTTATATCGGGATATGTGCACACTGGTTTTGTACATGTATATTGGGGGGAACATGTTTATAGGTACTAAGAAATGTCATGTTAAAGTGCTAACTGCTGTTTTTTTATAGTATTTGGATTACAGAGTCATTGTCAAGGTTGGATTCCTTTATTGTTCTATGCCTGCCGATGTTTGCAGAAATATAAATGCCAACACCTAGAGCAAGCTTAACGGGTCACTGACCCTAGTAACATGGAATGTTAGAGGATTAAATAATAAAATTAAGAGGGGCTTAGTTACTTAGCGACAAATAAAATCCTATGACCCGGACATGGTCTGCCTGATTGAGACACACCTGGAGGGCACTAAAATGCTTAGTAATAAGAAACCTTGGGTGGGACAAATGTTTCACTCTGCACATACTGCGTCCTCCAGAGGAGTTTCAGTTTTGTCCCACAGAAGGTTGAATTGTGTAGCGCGAGATAAAAAAACGGATCCTTTGGCTCGATATGTTTTATTGAAAGTACATTTAAATATGCAGCCTATGTTTATTTTGGCTGTATATATTCCACCACCTTACAATGCAGGATTATGCATATGCATATTGTGGGTATGCAGGGAATTTATGGCCTTGGCTCCAGACGCTCCAGTAGTTTGTATGGGGGAATTTAATAGTGTCATGAATAATCACTTAAATAGATGGCAGGAGGGTGGGGGCACTCCTATTACAGGGGCTGACATGGCATTCTTCCATTTGGTTCAGGAATTGGGATTAAAAGATGCATGGAGGGAGCTGTATCCTGCTGGCAAGCAATATTCCTGCTTTTCTTCATCCTATAATTCCTTTTCTAGGATTGATTTGGCTTTGGTTTCCAGCTCCCTAATTAAAAACATAAATGATATCCAGTATAAGTCACATAGTGTTTCTGACCATTCTCCTTTGGTGCTATTACTAGATACTAATGTGCCGGTTGGGCAAAGATTTTGGAGGTTTAATCCGTATTGGCTAACCAGGATGGGGATGGGATGTGACCTGATTGCTAGCTGGGAGGGTTATTTTGCTATAAATAGTAATTAGTGATTACTCCTTTTAAATGGGATGCTTTTAAGGCATACCTGTGAGGGACATTAATCAAGAATGTTCATCTGATTAGGAAATTGTCTGGGGAACAAGAGGCTAGGTTGGAGAAGCATTCAGGGGAATTGGAAGCAAAGTTTATATTGTCTAAAATGGAGCACGATAGGATTGCCTGGTTGATGGCCAGACGGGCATGGTTTGATTACCTCCTGGATAAGTCGAAATGCAGATTACTATTTACTTCACATATGCAGGTTATGGAAGTTAATAGAGGTGGTACCTTCTTGGCAAGAATGGCTAGGGCTGATAATGGAGCAGCTAATGTTTCCTGAATTATTTATTGTATGTGAGGGACGGGTTAAATTCAACTTTAATAGGGAGTATTGGAGAAAAAACTGATTTACTTTGGGTAACCATAGAAACCCAGGGGAAATGGACAATGTTCTATTGCAAGACATTACGAAAAAGGCATTAAAAGGGGGAGCAAGCTCCACTAGAAGTGGGGACAATTTAAATTCATTAGAGGGAGTATCACTTAAATAACTGCTGAGAGAGTCCACTCGCAAAGAGGTCATCTTAGATTTGGTACTTACAAATGGTGACAGAATCTCAGAAGTGTGAGTGAGAACCTAGGATCCAGTGACCATCAAGCAGTATGGTTTAGTATAATGACTGAGAGAGACACGTGCCACACAAAGACAAGGGTTCTAGACTTTAGGAAGGCAGATTTTCTGGAAATAGGGAAATGTGTAAGTGATTCTTTGGCAGAGCGGAGGCACATGAAAGGAGTACAGGAGCAGTGGGGAAATTTAAAAACTGCATTATTAACAGCAACAGACCTTTGTATAAGGGAGATTAGGAAAAACCCCAGAAAAAGAAAGTCAATGTGGTTTACAAAAGAGGTAGCAACTATAGTGAAAGCAAAAAAGATGGCCTTTCGGAATTATAAGCAAATTCAGATTAATGATGACAGGGAGGAGTATTTTACAAAACAGAAAGAGACTAAAAAGGTTATCAGAGGAGCAAAGGCACAAACTGGAGAAAAACTGTCCCACTTGGTACGAAAAGGGGACAAAAGCTTTTTTAGGTATATAAATGAAAGGCGAAAAACTAAAGAGGGTATCGTAAGGCTCAAAACGGAAAGTGGGATTCTTATTTATTTATTATTTCTGTTCAAAATTCACAAAAGAAAGAGAGGGGAAGGGTCCACTTTTAAATGGGAAGACTATTAATACAATGGGGGCAATTACTACTACTTTCACTAAAAGAGCTTAGAGGGGTGCTGGAAAATCCATTAACTGAATTATTTAATCCGTCACTAATAACTGGGATGATTCCAGAGGACTGGAAAATAGCAAATGTCGTCCCTCTGCATAAAAGTGGAAGTAGGGAAGAAGCGTCAAACTACCGACCAGTGAGTCTAACATTAGTAATAGGGAAATTGATGGAAACACTGTTAAAGGAACAAATTGTACAGTATCTTAAACTCTTTAACTTACAGGATCCCAAGAAGCATGAATTCACTGGGGGAAGATCATGTCAAAAAAATCTTATTGAAATGTTTGACTAGGTCAGTAAAGACCATGGACCAAGGGCATGGATACAAACTGGAGGGTGGTAGATTCAAAGGAAATGTGCGGAAAAATTACTTCACTGAAAGGGTGATAGATAAATGGAATATTCTCCCATCTGAGGTGGTTGAGGCCAATACAGTAGAACAATTTAAACATGCTTGGGATAAATATAAGGGTATCCTAAATTGAAACCCAAATTGTGGGTAAATAGGGTCTAGGGTCAGTATAGTTTTCAATAAACAAATGGGCAGACTAGATGGGCCATGTGGCTCTTATCTGCCGTCACTTTCTATGTTTCTATGTAATTAGATAAAGGGGGAGCTGTAGACATAGCAGAATGTTAAATAAGCTGGAAACTTTGGGACTGGACTTAAAGATAGTTGCATGGATACGATCTTGGTTACAGGATAGACAACATAGGTTGTAGTAAATGGAATCCCTTCTGGGGATGGTAATGTAACCAGTGGAGTACCCCAGGGTTCTGTACTTGGACCAGTGCAATTTAATATTTTTATAGGTGATATTGCCTGTGGTATCGGGGGGATACCTTTTTGCAGATGACAAAAAGATATGTAACAGGGTAGACATGCCAGGAGGGGTACAGAAAATGAGGAATGATCTAGGTAAACTGGAGGAATGGTCAAGAGTATGGCAACTGCAGTTTAATGCCAAAAAATGCAAAATCATGCACTTGGGGCACAAAAACCCAAAGGTTTAATATATCCTTAATGGCAATACATTAGAATCTACCTAGGAAGAAAGGGATCTAGGAGTCATTTTTTTGTGTGACTTAAAGGTAGCCAAGCAATGTAACAAAGCAATGAGAAAGGCAAGTCAGATGCTTGGTTGCATAGGGAGAGAAATTAGTAGCTGAAAGTGAGAAGTAGTGATGCCCCTTTATAGATCATTGGTACGACCTCACCTAGAATAATGTGTTCAATTCCATATCTCCATTAACAAGACATAAATACATTAGAGACTGTGCAAAGAAGAGCAACTAAAATGGGCAATGACGGGTCAAAATCATACCAAGAAAGGCTAGAGGAACTAAACATGTATAGCTTGGAGCAGAGAAGGGAGAGGGGATATGCTAGCAGCTTTCAAATACATCAAGACCGGCTAGAGGAGAGTGGCATTTTTCAAAAGAAGAGGTGTAATAGAACACGAGGGCATGAATAGAAACTGGATGGTTGTAGATTCCGAGGAAATGTGCAGAAAAATTACTTCACTGAAAGGGTGATAGATAAAAGGAATAGCCTCCCATCTGAGGTGGTTGAGGCTAACACATTGGAACAGTTTAAACATGCTTGGAATAAATATAAGGATATCCTAAATCTTAAACTTCATTGAGGGTAAATAGGGTCTAGGGTCAGTATAGTTTTAAATAAACAACTGGGCAGACTAGATGGTCCATGTGGCTCTTAGCTGCCGTCACTCTCTATTTTTCTATTTTTAGGTTCTTGCTCCCACATATGGCTAGAAGAAAAATGTATGTGCTGTGTATAGTACAGGGTTACCGACTTTTGAACTGTTCCCCTGGGAGATCCCGGAGGGAAGAGCTAGAGGCCAACACTGGGGCAAAGCTTAATTACGTAATTTATGCAAATTGCATCTTTAAGCTACGCCCTCTTTCCAGTTATCACAACCCACGGCAGACGCTGCACTTACCTATGCTTTGGCCCCCTGAGAACTGCCATCTCCCGCTGTGCAGCAACTGCGGTCCGTCGGAGGCTGTCACTGAAACAGTGACAGCCCTGTGCCTGTTTACCAGTATTACTGCAGTGTTTGCTCACATGGAATTCTGGCGGCAAACCAGCAGTACTTCGATCCATGGGCGCGGCCATCTTGGATGGATCAGGTGATCGCACTTCTCCAATGGTGTTCCTGCTCTCCAGACCTCCAGCCAATCGGTGCACAGGGCGCACTATTTAAACCCTGTGCACTGGTCCATCAGTGCCAGAACAACTAGGTCTCCTAGGTGCCTGGTACTCCTGCATTCCACTCCTGCGATCCAGTTCTGCGTTCCAGTCCTGTGTTCCAGTCCTGTTCCAAGTCTCGTGGTCCAGTCCAGTGGTCCAGTCCTGTTCCTGTCTCGTGGTCCTGTCCTGTTCCAAGTCTCGTGGTCCAGTCCAGTGGTCCAGTCCTGTCGGTCTAATCCAGTGGTCCAGTCCTGTCGTGCAACCTGGTGTCCGAGCTCAAGCAGTATCCAGCTAGCAATCCAGTCCTAGGGTCCAGTCCTGAGGTCCAGTCCTGAGGTCCGGTCCCATGGTCCAATCCGGAGTTCCAGTCCTGCGTGTCAGTCGGGGAACCCCAGCTGTCTCCAGTACCATCTACTCCGGACCTGCTATCTGCTATCCAGCGGTCAAACACCTACAACGACTACTTTTACCAACTACCACTTGGACTCTCTACCAACCATTGTGTATCCAAGGAACCACTTGGCAACTAAGGACTTTCATTACAGTTCTATCTCTGAATCATCTGCCATGAACTCATATTTTCAGTGACTGTTTATTTACGGACTTATACTTTCATCCAATATTCCTGTATGCTTCCTACTGTTATTAAACCCGCTCATTTCCACTTCAAATCAGCGCAGTTGTCTCAGTCCCTGAAACCCGGAACCGATCCCCAACACTCACGAAACGTGACACCAGTACTACATCTGATCATAGTGATGCGATGAAAGTTGCATCATCAAGCCCCGCCAATACTAGGGATTACTGTTATGAGAGGCCCCCCTGCCTCTCATGTGGGAGATTTGTCGGCTCTCCCAGGGTAATGGGAGAACTGCCCAAAATTCAAGAGTCTCACGGTTATTCCAGGAGAGTCGGCAACCCTGGTATAGTACTGTAAGTTTTTGAATGGTTATGTATTCCATATATATGATTTCAAAGCTATCTGACAGATATTTCATAGCAACTGAAATAATATGACTGAAATGATTTTACAATACATTGCGGGCATTTAAAATTATATTTTTGTGATGGAACATATGCAACATATTTCATAAGTGTATTATTGACTGACCGTAAGGTTGACCAATGCTTCTAGCAGGGCCATTTCTAGGGGCAGATGAGCCACGCTATCACACAGGGTGTGCCCCTAGATGACTTAAAGGGGAGCGCCCAGTAGGGCAGCCTTCCTTTAGGTCATGCAGCCCTACCCCATGCCGGGGTCATAGACCGTGGCTCACACAGACGCCGGTTGCATCAGATAACAGTTGCGGCTGGCATCAATCAGCTGAACGGTACTGGATATACAAGGCTCCTACGGTAGTGCTCTGTAGTACCAAATCTTTTTCACTTAATAACGCTATGAGGTAGTATTATTTATGGAAATAGATTCGGTCCTACAGGCAGGGGCATTTTAAGATGTGAGGAGGTCCTTGTGCAGGATTTGCACATGCCCCCCCCCCTAACTGAGACAGGACTGTCTGTCCTGAATCATGGGCTGAAAAGGTTCAGCGCCGTTTGGCCCGCCCCTTTTCGGTCCGCAAATCGGGACAGTCCCACCGCAGGGGAAGGGGGACTCATTTGGCATCTATTTCTTCCCTCTGGAAGATCTTAGAGGAAAGAAATAGATGCTGAATGGCCTCCCCTTCCCCGTGTGCACTGCACACCCTGCACCCATTATAGATACGCCTATGCCTACAGGGCTCCCGTATCAGCCCTGTATTTCCAGTACTCATCATCTAAGCCGCAGAGGAAGGAGCAAAAGATAGAAGGTAGAGAAAGGTAAGTGAAATTAGGTTTTTAATAAAAAAATTAGACTGAACACATATAAGGGGCACAGGAGGAGGCTAAACACATATAAGGGGCACAAAAGGAGGCTGGACACTTATAAAGAGGCACAAAAGGAGGCTGGACACATAAAAGGGGCACAAAAGAAGGCTGGACACTTATAAGGGGCACAAATGGAGGCTGGACACTTAAAAGGGGCACAAATGGAGGCTGGACACATGTAGCCGTGTAGCTAGAAATTTTAGCGCCAGGAGCAAAAAGAGAAATTGGTGACCCCAACCTTGAATTAGTAATCAGTTTAACCTTAAAAATGAACATTTTATTTCCCCACTTCGACTTTGCTCTGGGTAACCGCCCTACTAGTATCTGTATGTGTTGTGGTGTGGATGCCATTGATATCATTTAGTATGTCTAAAGCCTGTTAAAGAACATATTTTTATGTGTAGACATGATCATGTAGGGTGAACATGTTAATATAGTGTGCCAAGCATAAAATTATTTTTTTTTGCAAATGCAAAGCAAATTGATAACCTGCCTAAGAATAAGCACATTCATTTATAACGCATTTTAGCTCCAATAACGTTTATTTGCCTGTACTTCAATGCATTACATTTAAGGCACGTGTATTACTATAAACAAATGGTGTTGAGAGTTGTGGCACTGCTAAGTATTCATCTGCAATGCTCCGTTAAGGGGCCCAGAGGGCGTCACTGGGCCTCCGTGGGCGTGTTCCGGATCCTGACTTCATTCTCCGTGTAGCTGTGCGTGTTGATGTCACAAGCAAGATGGCGGTGTCTCGGGTGGATCCCGGGCATCCTTGCTGCTATGGGCTTGTGGTGTGTGGCGAGATCCGCCGGGGACCCGGGCTGGTGAAACGGGCAGTAAGCGAGCTGAAGACAGGTGAGGGGCTGATTGTAGATGGGTGTGACTGGCGTACAGCACAGTGTGTGCGGGATTCTGTATGTGCCTGTCTGCACTCTTCTGCATATACCCATAGCTGCTGATATAACAGATTGCCCCTCATATACCGTGCAGGCTTGGGCACAAATTAATGCATCTTTGAAAGATAACAAACAAAAAACGTGCCCTGCAGGCACTGCGTGGAATCTATTGATGTTAGTGCTGCAGCCCAAAACCTAACCTCTATATATTTCACTTTGCACAATCACTATGATCTTTTCAGTTTACAGTTGTTTGCACTATGCAGTCATAACTTCTTGGTGTTAGAGAAGTTGTTGGGTGATAAAGTAACATTGAGGTCAAATTATGTCCACATCCCTCCTGGCCATTGCTTCTCTGTGTATGTTAAGTTTGACATGTAGCAATGAAATGTGCTCATTAAGAAACCTGATTGTAGCCTCAGTATAGATTTAGGTGTAAACTATAGAAATAATGCATGTAATTAATTTGTTTTGTTTGATTTTGGTTAGCCCAAAGAAACATATGATATCTGCACTTATTTTTTTGTTTTTGCAAAGCATTTAATTTAACAGAAATACATGAAATGGGAATGTCTCTTAATTTAAAAAGCTTCTACTGAATGACTGATTCAATAACACAATACTTTGTTTCATTAAGTATATATTTTCCATTGTCCGCATCACATCTCCTTCAAAAATATTTGATGGCTTTATTGTATTTTTACTTTTTATTGGAATTTCACCATATATTATACAAACAGAGTACAATAATGGAGTGTGAAAGATGTCATAGTTAAACAAAAAAGTGTACGTTCAATAGTCATTGAGACCTTATGCCTATTGTGATTGTATTAATCCAGGAATATGATGATGGAACAAGGCAATAGAAGCACTCTGGTGCATATTTTTTTTATACATGTATATAGATAATATATGCTAAAAGAAGACAAGACCTGATAGTAATTCTATGTTGTACTAGTAAGTAAGATGAAAACATTTCTGGACTGTCTACTTAGTTTGGGTTGGTAGTTTTCGAATGCAGTGTATACTTCATATTTTTAAGTCACTGTTATTCCTTATGTTACTACATTTGTATAGTCTTTCTCCATTATAATTAGTAATGCTTATTTCTCTGCATATACATGATTGGTCTTATCTATGGTTCTATTCTGCTGCAAAGACTCCAGATTAAGGATTGGCAACCAACAGGCCTTAAAGCCAGGGCAGAAAAATTATAGCATCCAGGGCTTTTTTTTTTTTTTTTTTCCGGGGTTTTTTTTTTTTTTTTTTTTTTTAAATCCATATAGAAATTTGTTCAGCTGTCAGTAATATCAGTCTATTACATTAGAATAAATTAGCTGGTCATTGTACTGCAGAATATAGTCTACTTGCCAATGTTTATATTACTTGTAAGACTTGAGTTTGCCTGGCTGCCACTTTAGCTATATGCCAGGTATGTAACGTTAGTTATGAGACTATGTTCTGCTGTATAATGGCACTCAAATCAGTTGTTTAGGTGATTAATGCCAATGCAATACAATCCATAAATTCTCTCTATGCATGAGGAGGTAAATGAGAAGTGCTTTTGGTAGGGAATTTCTGTGGCTTTTCTTTCTCTTTGGCATTCGTGTGCAAATAACTAATGTGCACTTCACACCTACTCCTCTTAAGAATGGTAATATACCTGTCAACAAGGCAGTCTCTCACAGTTAGACCTAGCTCCCTTTATATGTAGTTATATCGTTTTTGTGTGGAATGTTTGAAATTAGTTTTATAAACTGCTACTTTGCAGTTTTTTGTGGGTCTTAAAGTGAGTGATTGTTCTTAAGTTGGTTACTCTTCTGCAGACAAGGACAGTTTTACAGCTAGACAAAACCATTAATTGCTAGTGGTGCAGATAAATTATATTGCATAGTTGCGAAAGGTTTGCAGTCTTGGCACATGTATGGTCATTTTGTGTTCCTTGTAGCACTTTTTGATATATACAATGGGGTTCAAGATTTTTTTGTATACTGCATTTCTACTTTTAACCTGGAGTTATTTTTCAATTGGTAGTAATAAGACTTGTTTTACTTAAAAAGAGCAGCATGATAGCTCAAGGGATAGAACTTCTGCCGCACAGAACTGAGGTCAACCACATACCAGGACAGTTGACTAAGATGGCAAAAGTCCAGTGAGCTGCTGAGATATCTGTGCAGTGTGATTGAGTTATTCCACAGGAGAAAGCTAAAGAGCCTTTGGGCTAGATTTACTAAGCTGCAGGAAAGGAAAAGTGGAGATGTTGCCCAATCAAATTCTAGCTGACATTTTCCAGTATGTAATAGAAAAGTGAAAGCTAGAATCTGATTGATTGCTATTGGCACATCTCCACTTTTACTTTCCAACAACTTAGTAAATCTGGCCCTGTAGAGAGCATTGGAAACAGGGATAACAGGGACTTATGCTTTTTGGGATAGGCCCTTTCTTAAAGTGACTTTAAGAAAGGGAATAGCTAGAGACGTGTAATTGCTTGGCGTTCCTGTTTTACATATTTCTGTTATGCATTTCTACCTGGCCACAGTATCGACTTGCACTGGTACTTTAGACTGACTTTAATGTAGGTTTCCAGATATGTATTTCAATGGGGTTTTTTTTTAACTTGGCTAATTTATTTTCATATGCTATGACCTATTAAATAGTAAACCTAACTTTTGCCTTTGACTTTTTTTTGCTTTTTCTATATAGGTTTTTGTTCCTGGGACATAGAGCCATCCATCTGTAATTTGGATGATCAACTGAAATTATTTGTATCTCGCCATTCAGCCACATTCTCCCCAGAGTTTAAAGGTATTGTAGTCTTCCAGTCCTCCCTCCTAGCTTGGTTATAAATGTTCTCTGTATATTAGAAAATTTATGGGAGTTATGCAGCCTTTAATATTTTTGGGTCATTTTATCTGGGTGGATCTTACTCACTCCCTATCACTCAGATGCTCATTGTGGTATGTGTGAGATTAGCAATTTTTTTAGGAATATATTTTTTATGCTGTAACTTTGTTGCCTTGAAAATGTAGTGTTTAAAATCAGTTTAAATTTCTCTTTAAACTTCTTTATTTTTTTTATTCACGAGAAAATACATGTACAAAAATCTTTTCTGATATAATAATAACAACAACATGAAGAGAGTGGACCTGATTCAGAGATGGAAAATAAGAGAGTAAAGTTACTCCTGGGCGGAACCATGTTGATTTCAGGGGAGTCATATTTTATCTTTTGCAAACAGTAATAGAGTTGAGAGGTGGCGTTTCCCAGCTTTTACTAATACTGGGGGGGCTGGAGACAAATGATGGGGACACTGGGAGCTTGAGCAATATTAATATCTGGTTAATGGGACAAGGGGAAGGACAGAAGGTTCCTCTAGGGGGATGGACGCACTGATTTGTGTTCATACAATGTACAAAGTTATATCAATCCAATAATGAAATATCAAATCGCCAGAAAATTGATTAACCATACTCATGGATAATAAACAGGACTGATCAGATTAGAGAGATAGGGACATCCCAAGTGTACACAATAGCACTAATCCTGTGAAGGATTAAGAAAAATAATGAAATAAAATGTAACTTTTAATAATGTAATTAAAATAAAGGACCTACAAGGAGCGAAAAAATATTAAGGATTTTAAAATCCACACTCAAATCACATATAGCTGAATCTGCATATCCAATATAATGATACAGGCACCTCTAAACTCTATAATTAGAGTAAATACAAATGGAAAAAGAGACAATTATATGA